>JAIWVJ010000031.1:0-143166 GCA_024322285.1 Musa beccarii
AAACAGTGGCTACTAGTACGACTCCTTTCAAGCAAGCTCGCACCCCGCCAATAACGGAAAGATACTTTACTTCAGCTCGCACACAAAGAGTAGGGTTGATTTCAAGCAAGCAAGAGATTCTATAGAATAGAAGCCGGTAACTACCCAACCATAGGCTCTTTCATGCCTTTCCACTCCCCTTATATACAAGTTCTAGGAAAACCCATCTAAATTCTCTCTTTTATAGGAGAACGGAATCAACTCTAAAACAGCATCCTTTCTTAGAGTATGGAGCTAGAGAATCAAGATGTTTACCCTGAAACCAGTAGTAGTCTTGTTGAATCAGTATTAGCTGACAGAGGATGGGTATTCTAGTTGCCAGCTGCAATCGGGTCTGTTCCTGTTCTCAAGTTAGGAGTTGGATGTTCTTGTTGAGGGTTTAGGGTACTGAGTAGCCTTAGATGCCTTGTTGCTCTTGCTGCTATGGTAATAGAGTTAATGTAGCTCCTGTAGCTGTAGAAGGGTATGACCCATCTTAAGCATATGACCCGACAAGACGACAAGGAACGTATAATGTTCCGCGTAGGGCCAAGTAACTGCTAATGTTACGCGGCAGTGTTGCTATTACGTGTCGCGGCAGGGCCGCTCTAACAAAGCTGGCAAAACCTGCTGGCAAAACCTGCTGGCAAAACCTGCTGGCAAAACTGGCTTGAATTGAAGCTTAAGTCTAGCCTGTTGAAACGAAGACGGAGACTGGGACATATACTCGAAAGTGTTACCTTGCTTAGGAGAGGGAATTGAGCGCGATGTAGGAGCACTCGTACTATACCCTAAAGGTAAAGGAGCACGGGGCGCTCGCCTGGCTCAAAATAAATGAACCTAACCTGCCACCGCTTCCACTAGAATAATTAGGGTGGATGTCTATTCTGTAACTTATGATTTTTGGGTAGATGCCTATTCTTTCTGTTTTTTATAAATAAAGGTGCGCCTCAGTTACCTTTCTTTCTTATTCACAGCCCAACTCAATCAGTCTAAGCCGAAAAAGCAATAAAGAAGGCTAGCTTCCCCATTCCACATGACTGCCATAATAGGTAAAAAAGAGATTCCTAATTTAAGCAAGCACTGTCCTGATAAGACCAATACTGATGTTCACCTTAGTGAATTAAGAAAAGGGTCCTTACTCTCTTTCTCTCTTTCGTCCCCTTCATTTCTCTCATAGTATAGTATGGATGAGTTCTTGTACGAGAAGAAGATTGGGGACTTTCCCGTTGAGAAAGGCTATAAAGCAGCTTTGAGCAATGAGCTCATTGAGAAAGAGCCTGATAGGAACCAAGACCTTGGATATTGCTTTGAGAACGACATTGCACAAGCACAAGCTAATGGGAAGGTTTCTCCCCTTTATAAAGCTAAGGAATGAAGACCAGAAGGCTTATATGAATCTCCCTGGATCTAATACCTTACTCCAATTGCTACTTTAAGGACAGAGGTAGGCGCAGATGATGATAATTCCAGTATTTCCGGAAGAATCTTGGCTTCAGACCTTCAATTTCCATCTATGTCTCTTTATAGAATTCAAAGATGGGGGGAATTATTCATTTCCCAGTAATCCAGCATCCAGAGCAAGAAGAAATCATATTCAAGCAAGTTCTCTTTACATAGGTGAGTGTCTTTTGGTAATAAGGAGCTCTCTCTCTTTAATAGTAAGAGTGGGGTAGTGGGAGGGTGAGTCATTAAGAATTGAGTTCCACTCTAAAGAAGTACGCCCTAAAGTAAAGTAAAGGGCTTGGACCGAACGAATGAGGTAAACAAAACCTCTATCCTAATAACCGGCATGCCTACTGTTCCATTTAAGGATTCATGAAATCAAATCCTAATTGCTATAAATAGTGCTTCCTTCTGCGTAACGAGCTGTTTCAATAGATAGTATAAAGCCATGGATATCTTAGCAATTCCATCATATAAAGTTTGACTATCTTAGGCATTTCCCGTTGATCAAGAACGAGTATTGGAATTTATGCTTTTTCGGGACTGCACTATTTGAAACCAAGCAAGCAGGATAGCTTATTTCTGCTGCCCTTATAGTTGCTGCAAGGGCAATACATCAGTTAAGACAATGAAAGTAGGCGAGGGGCCAAGACGACAGACAAGACGACAAGACGACAAGGAACGTATAATGTTCCGCGTAGGGCCAAGTAACTGCTAATGTGTAGCGTAGGGCCAAGTAACTACTAGACAAGACACTACTAATGTGGCGCGTCAGGGACAAGACACTACTAACGTGTCGCGGCAGTGTTGCTATTCCGGTGTAGCGGCAGTGTTGCTATTACGTGTCGCGGCAGCGAGTTAAAACCGCGTAGGAGTTCTCGTGTCGCGGCAGGGCCGCTCTTCTCGTTTGTTGCGCGTCATGAACCGCCAAGACACGTATAATGTGTCGCGGCAAGGCCGCTCATCGATATGCCCGAGCAATCTTAACCCTGCTTTCAAGGCAATTGCTAACATTGATAAGGCTTAGGTAAAGCTGGATTGATGGATTTCGAAGAGCACTGGATTGATTTCTATTTACCGCTACTCCGAGAATCAATAGTAAAATGCGGAGTTGCGGTAAGTCCACTTCCATTCCTTCGAAGCGTGGATTAGAAAGCTGCTTGTTCCTGCTCGAGTTGACAACTTCTTATTTAGGCGGTGAAGAAAGTTAATGAGTTCGGGTCGGGTTTAGGGTAGCTAGGTGTTCTTGAGAGGGTTTCCTCGGTGCCTGCTTCCTTCTTCTCCTTGCTTATCTTATGAATATGCCATAGATCGTACCTGCATTGCTCAAGTGCTTCCGGGCAGGGGACAGGGTTGGAAAGAAAGAAAAGAAGTCCCATCTTCGCTGCCCTCAACAAGTAACTACTAGAGTTATGAGGCAGTGTTGTTCGTTGTGCGGCAGCGAGTTAAACCTGTTCTTTACCTTAGTTGTCATGGAGAATATCCTTTTGTTGCGAGGTGTACTAATGAAGGGCAGCTTGAGCTGCTGGCTGGCTAGTTGCATTCTGTATTGACTTATCGAACTGAAACTATCAATTCTTCTGATGACGACTTCACCTCAATCGATTCTGCACACCCGGCTGATGCTCTTTATTATGATTGATCTTCTGCTTTGGCCTCTGATTCCCTACCTTCTCCTTCCCTAGCAAAAGCCCTTAACCCAGCTGCCTCACCCGATACTGCAGATGATCTTGTCGATGGAGTTCAAGGCTTATTTGTTTGTTGACTACGGGGAGGTGGGGGCGAGAGACTAGCTATGCGCTCGGCCATCAAGAGTCAAATCAATAGTTTCAATCAATAGTCTAGGCGTTTAGAGTCAAATCCTTACTTAGTGGATTACTGCTTCATTCTTCTCTGGTTTACTCGATCGTACCCGCTTCTTAGACTTCTACTATATGCGCTGGATCGTACCTGCATTGCTTATCTTATTCATAGTATTTAGGCCCAATAGCTACTCTTATCCCTTAGCAACGGTAACTTCACTGCTTCTTATCCCTGTAGCAATTACTTAATGCGCTGGATCGTACCTGTTCATAATGCGCTGGATCGTACAGCAACTGCTTCTTACTACTTCACTGCTTCATATACCTTACTTGCGACTTATACTATATGCGCTGGATGAGTCATATGCGTAAGATGAGTCATATGCGTCAGATGGGTCATACCCTTATACTAGATGCGCTGGATGAGTCATATGCGTCAGATGGGTCATATGCGCTTTCTGCCGCGTGAATACAGGACTCGTTACCTTGGCTCCTGCCGCGCCACTACTGACGCCAAACGACTGACGCGTAACATTAGTTTCCGGACTGCCGCGACACGAGCTACGCGGAACGAGAACTCCTGCCGCGTAACATTAGTAGTTACTTGCCTCCTTGTCGTCTTGTCTGTCCGCTAACGCTTTTAACTCGCTAACGCGCAACTAGAACTCCTGCCGCGACACATTAGCAGTGTCTTGTCTGCTTGTTCATTAGTAGTGGCTTGTTCCCGCCCCGACTGACGCGACACAGCCGTAGTGTCTTGTCTACTTGGCTCCGTGTCTTGTCTGCTTGCCGAATAGCATCGGTGTTTTCCCTACTGAAGCATCCAATAAGAATGAAGTCATCAACGCCTACCATTCATCGGAAGTAATCAACGCCTACAACTTATAGGTGCCTCGTATGGGTTAACTAAAGAGACGAGTGGGTGCCTCGTATGAGGTGGTATCGGGCATATCGAATCAAGAGACAAGACATTGATAGTTGCGCGCGCACACAATTATGATATATAATAAATATAGAAATACAGAAAGATGGGTGAGTGAGGTCGTAGAGATCAGAGGCAAGATCATAGGCCATTTTCACATCTAAAAAACACGGCAAAACGTGAGTGACTGGGTTGGTGAAGAGACTAGATGGGTAGGCGAGAAAGAGGTATTTGTTTCCCAAGTCGAGCCATCTTCGCTGCCCTGTCCCTTATTCTTCAATACGGGAATGCAGAGTAGAATACCGTGGACATCAACGACAGGTATGATCGAGCGCATTAGGTATAGCAATCAGAATTCACCCAGTAAGTAATGGATAGGGACCAAGCTACTACTAGAAAAGATCACACTGATGCTCACTCTGCTGATATACCTTGCCTACCGATCCTCACCCTACTTTATCACTGGACCTAGCACAGCGGATTCTTGAGTAGACCTAACTCACCCGTTGTTTGCTTCGTTGTTTCAGTTCAGTAAGTGTCATCCATCCGTTAATCTGTGTTCGCCTTTCCTAGGTAATCAATAGAGAGAAAAGCACCTACAACTACAGAGTTCAAGTAAAGAGAAGAGATGCTGCCTAGACCAGATCAAGATAGGGGCTTCAAATGCACTATTTCATCACTTATTTAGTATTATAGGAAATCCTTTCATTGAACCCTTCAACTGTCCAACAAATGCTTTTTTTACCCTATTCTTAAAGGCAGGAGCGGGGCTTTATGGTTCCAAAGAAAGTAGAGGCTGAAAGGATATCCCCCTTACTTAGTAGTAAAATTCTAAGTGTTCTACTAGATGCGCACAATAGGTCATACCCTTATCCTATATGCGTCAGATGGGTCATAGGGAAGGCTGCTATTAAGACATTCCCTTTTGCTACTGTAGCTAGGGGACACAGAGCTAATGGAGCGGCGGTTAAGAAGCTTGTCATTAGCCAACCCTGTTGCTAAGGAGTTAAGTAATAGTCTTGGAAGCGGAGTTAATACATTTACTATATGCGCTGGATGAGTCATATGCGTAAGATGAGTCATATGCGTCAGATGGGTCATAGGGAAGGTTGCATGCGGGTTTCTTGTCATAGGAAAGATTGCTAAGGTTAAGAAGCCCAGTAGCTGCTGTATTGGCCTTGTTGCTAAGGTTAAGAACTACTGGTTGAATGAAATTGACTAGCTTAAGGAGCGGGGCTTGTTGGGTAGTTTCATCCCGAGCCATCTTCGCTGCCCTGCTTTCTAGGTTATTCTAGTTATTCTAGTCATTCTACACTCCCTGCTTCAAAGCAAGTATCTTCTTTACCAGAAACTAAGTAGTCCAGTATTGCATTACAGAATTGAACTAAGGAAGAAAGCCACCAAGCAACTACGGCTGCCAGGCAAGCATCTACTAATGACAAAGCTTAGATCGAGCATAGATAGGTATGAAGCAGGTACGATCGAGTAAACCAGAGAAGAATGAAGCGGGTACGATCTAGCGCATGAGACGATAGATAAGCCTCATGAAGTTAGCAGAGAGGAGCAAGCAGGGTTCAATCAATAGTTGCAAGAGAAAGAGGAGTAGATGAGCCGAATGCAGTTAATAGTTGGAAGCAGCTTAGCTTGTTTCAAGAGAAGAAAGAGAATCTCCAGCCCCAGTTCCAGTTCTAAAGTAGGGTGATCTTATGCATCAGCTAGATATGAAGCAGGAACAAGAGAAGAAGCCGGGGGTGAAGCAAGTAGTCCATTTGGAGAGTTGGTATCAGTTCAATGAATAAGGGATGCAGATGCTCAGGTACTATTGACCAAGGAGCAGTGCGTGACGCATCTCTATCTGCTGACTTTCATTCTTACTTGAGTGTTTCTTTACTATCTCGGGTATTCTTATCGGAGTGTATATAGGCTAGGAGGTATCTGTTCTTGTTGTTGGCTTAGGTAAGAAAAAGAAGAATGAGCTAGGTATTGAGATAGAAGCCGGGTAGTGAATTCTTAAAGGAAGGGCCAAGACGACAAGGAACTACTAATGTGTAGCGTAGGAGTTCTCGTGTCGCGGCAGGGCCGCTCTTCAAGCTGAAAGCCTTATTATTATTTATAAAGAAAGAATAGAGTAGAGGCGGGAAGGCAAATACCAAGCTTAGAAGCGGTAAGGAAATCAAGAAAGACAGAAAGTAGAGCAAGAGAGTTAGTGACCGGCCGACAAGTAACTACTAAACAAACAGCTACGAAGTAGTTGTGCGTTAGTCCGATGCCCTTAGCAAGTCCTAATCTCGAGCGTCAGTCGTTCGTGATGCGGCAGGAGCGGCTCGTTGCGAGTAAGTTATATCCTAGAAAGCAGGGTTCGGGTTCGTTAGGTCTACAACCATTCCTTTAGTGGGCGAGAGGGAGAGTTGTTGGCTTGAAGACCGGTAAGTACTGTTCTGGTTCTAGTGTCATCAGTTCTATTATATAAGCTTATATAAGGAGTTCGGGAAGTAGAGAAGAGTTGCTAGTAGGCCCGAGTTAGATGAGATGGATAACCAAGTCAAGTTGAAGTCTCCAAGATCATCTGCTGGGCCAATAAAGTATACTCGAGAAGAGGTTAGAAAAGGGGAAGAAGCATCAACTAGATAAGGATCATCGGTAGTTGAGGCAGTATCAAGTAAGTAAGCTGCCTGCGGTAAAGGTAGAGTCCCCGTTGGTGCCAGTATTGCTTGAGAATTGAATGCAACTCACTCACGTTTTCCCGATAAAAAAGGCAGTAAGGGCCAAGACACTACTAGACAAGTAACTACTAACCGCCAAGACACTACTAACGTGTCGCGGCAGCCCTTCTTGCAGGCGACAGACGGCCAAGACACTACTAAACAAGCAACTACTAACGAACAAGCCACTACTAATGTGGTGCGTTAGGGGACAAGTAACTACTAATGTTACGCGTCAGTGTTGTTTTTGCGTTAGCGAGTCTAAAGGCGCGGCAGCAGCAATAGTGTGTTATAACGAAGTTATAACAATTCCTGTTTTCAGCGGTAGCAACGAATAACGAGTGTCAACGGCCAAGCAACTACTAAACAAGCAGACAAGACGACAAGGAGGCAAGTAACTACTAGACAAGGAACGTATAATGTTCCGCGGCAGAGAACTAGTTACGCGGCAGGAGTTCTAGTTCCGCGTAGGGCCAAGTAACTGCTAATGTTACGCGGCAGTGTTGCTATTACGTGTCGCGTCAGTGAACTCGTTACGCGGAGGAGCTGTTAGACGGGAAAACGAAAAGATTAGATTTCCCCAACTCAACTCGGGATTCCACAGGAGCAAGAACAGGAACAAGCAAATATGCCTTTGCCTTTGATGCGAGGTGTACTAATTAGGGTGTAGTTAGCATAGAGGAACAATTCTTCTTGCTTTGGAATCATGATAGCCCATCTCATTCTTCGCTGCCCTTGTAGAGAATTCGAATTGACCTTGAAGTTAGGAGCCAAGTAACTGCTAAAAACACATAGCAACCAATAAACACGGCCAAGCAACTACTAGTGGCATTAGTTTCATCTGAAGTAACAAACAGGGGAGCGGAGGGGTTAACACTTATTATAGGTCGGGGCAGAGTCAAGTACAGGCGAGGAAGCAACAGGATGGGCCGGCTGTTCCGGTTAGAGTGTTGGCAACGATAAAGGCAAAGAGTTATTTCAAACAAATAAATAAGTATACGAATAAGACAAGAGGGTGCATAAGAATGAAGCTGGTACTATCTAGTGCATCCAGTAGAAGACTATCTAGCTCTATTAGAAGACAAGTAAGCTCTAGTAAGTGAAACACTAAACCCACCCCCTACGAGGCACCTACATCTATTAGAATTATACCCTGGAGTCGACTCTTGCTTCTTTTCTTTAGAAAGACTGTTTCCAAGTTGGTTTCAATTAAGAGATATATTTGCTAGTAAATGAGTTGAACAGAGCTTAAACTACTCTAAATAAGGGCAGTAAGCTAAGGGACGGGAATTGTTGACGGGAAGGGAGTTGTTTACCATGCAGTGTAAGTTCAATTGAATTGGGTTGGGCTTCCGCGCTCTCAAGAACAGTAGATCAAGAACTGTAGATGAAATTCCTGTTCCTGTCAGTTGGAAAAGAAATATAAGGGTGCGCCAGCAGGGTTAGGTAACATCAATTCTAGTACCCTGGGGTGCTTCTGAAAGTATTAGGACTACCGCGTAACACAACAACTGGGCTCCTGCCGCTCGATTAATACTGGAATTGTAATAACATGTAATAGCTCCTGCCGCCCAACATTAGTAGCTTGTCATTAGCCAACCCTGTCTTTCTTCCCGTAGCAACATGGATCTCTCTGTTACCGCAATATAGCATTTTACTATTGATTCTAGGAGTTGCTGATCCATAAGAAATGAGTTAACCCCGAAACTGTACCTGCCGCTTCTCTTCTAATACGATAACTAAACTGTCCTTCCCGCTTCAAAGCAAGTAAGAAGAGCGGCCCTGCTGGCATACAATAGAGTGCATGTTGCTAATGTTGCTAAGGGCAGCGATAGTGAGCTGGCTTATTGCCTTTGATGCGAGGTGTACTAATGAGGTGATACGCGTCTCTTTAGTTAACCCATAGCGGCACCTACATATATGATATTCTATTATGATGATACTCGATACCCAATGATGATACCCGATACCACACTGCTTCCTCGTAACTGGCAATTCAATCAGTGTTTAGGTCGGCAAAAGGCTTTCAGCACCTTGTTTGTTAGTGACAAGAGTCCTGAGTTATGAGCAATACCTTAGTCCTGAGTTCGCCTGTCTCAGAGGGCAGCGAAGGTGGTTCCAGGCTTTGATGCGATTGGTTAATGAAATTACCTTATACTGGATTCTCTAATGAAATTACCTTATACTGGATGCGGAGTAGAACACAGGTAGTACTAGTTCTTTCTATTCTCATTCCCTGTAGCGACTGTTGCTAGGGGTAAGATCAGAAGTATGCCTGCTTGGCCCAGTGGTTCCTGTTAACGAGAGGGCTTGGTTCTATGCCTTTGTATACGTGTCTTGGCGGTCATATGAGTGATATACAAACTGAGTAGCCTTAGATGCGGGTTTCTGATCATAGGTTATTTCTTGATTTCCTCCCCTAGCTGCAGTAGCAACATATGATCTTGATTCCCCTAGCAGCAGGGCAGCGAAGATATTGAGATGGCAATGCAGGTACGATCGAGCACATATGAATAAGATAAGCAATGCAGGTACGATCGAGCATAGGTTAGAATAGAAACAGCCAAGTCACTTCTAATGTGATGCGGCAGTGTGTTCGGAGAGATTTCTCCTTGCTCGGCCCCTACGAAATGAAGGGAAGCGAAGAAAGTGAGCTGGCTCTTATTGAATCCCTTATTAACTGCTTGCTTCCATGTTACCTAGCTCGACTCTTGCTCTACTTTCTTTCTAGATTTCCTATTCCTCAATTGACATAGGGCAGTTATTTATACTGGCTTGATTTCCTCCCCGCGCTTACTTGATTCTTTAGCAGGTGCTTTTCTCTCTATTTCTTACCTAGGACAGGCTCTATATTTCCTACAATTGATTACCCCGGATAGACTCATACAGGGCTTATTCATGCCAGGATATACGAATACATGGTTCACTGACGCGCAACAAGTCAACACCATTCTGTAGTTAGAAAAGAGATGTACGCATGCTTCTCTTTCTTCGGCTGATAAAGAAACTCGAACTGGCAATTCCGCTGCCCGGGGTTAATAAAGAAGTGGAGTGGTCTAGTCCAAGCAAGCATGAAATGATATCTATTGAGCAGGTACGATCGAGTGCATTCAATGAGCAGTCCGGAAACTATACGCGTCAGTTCCGATATCTTCCTCGCCTAGACTTCAACTTATGCTCTTTTCACTAATTAGCTACTTTCTGTATTTCCTTATTTCTGTATTTCTTGTTGAATCTGTCTTTTATCCTTTATAAAGAGAATAATTCAATTGACTATCGGCAGGAGCCTAAGGTATCCTTGAAATATAGTTAGTGGATGTAGGGTCCCTCTCGCCAACAACTGGAATGGAAGCACGTATCTTCTCGGCACCAGGCAAGACACGGATAGACAGCCAAGACGACAAGCAGATACTTACTTATAAAGAAGAAAAGCAGGGTTCGGGTGAGTGAGGTCTACGAGATCATCAGCAGAAACAAGAGCTGGATCTGAGGTTGGAGCTGTTCTCAAGTAAGCTGCAAGCGGGTAAGAAAGGGGAGTGGAAGAAGTTCTCGTATATTAGAAGAAAGAAGCCAGCTCATTATTCGCTGCCCTGCAAACAAGCTACTACTACAAAGGCAAAGAAAGGAGAGTTACAGATTCGGTTGGAGAGTAAGGATCGGGTAGTTGACATACTTGTATGGTTAGTGGACTTAAAGGAAAGAGTATTGTTCGTATAGCCCAGGAATCATTCTTTAACAAGCAGACTCCTCATTAAGTAGACCCTAGACAATGAAGTAGAACTTTGGAAGGCAGATCCTCTTAACCAGCAACTAAAGAAGCGGTTTGCCCAGCCCTTATCGTTAACAGGAAAGGAACGAGAGAGATTCATTCAATTAAGTAAGCAAGTAGTTCCAAAACAGGAGTTCTAAAGTCAGCTACAATCGATTCCTTAAGTCGAGTTCGGTACAGTGTGGAGCCAAGCAAGAGTGCAAAGAGACGAGGTGGAATTCTAAGATAGGTGCATTCAATAAAGTAGTAAAGGAATAGTGAACACTTAGGGTAGCGCTAAGTACTTTCTACTAGAAATAAGGATCGGCTTGTTTCCTTGTTCACTTTGAATCTATTGATTATTTACTAGCAGCATTGCTTACTTTCCCTCTAACCTAACTGCGTGAAACTCTACAACAACACTAAAAAACTCTCTCTCTCTCACTAAGGCGGGTTCTGCTCTAAACTAAAAAACTATTTCTCTAAGGCACATGGGTTCCGCTCTAAACTGCATTGCCTACTTTATTTCTAGGGTTACCTTTCTACGAAACGAGATACTTGACTTCGAGCAGATTAACAACTAAGTAGGGCCTGGCCTGTGTGAAGTAACTCCACCCCTGAAACGATAATAACGCGTTAGCACAAGGGAACAAGAAGCTCCAAAACAGCCATTTTACGCGCCTTCCTAGCGAGTCACTAGAATTTCCCCCGTCCGTTCAATAAATTTCTTTTGAGTGTATGAAACCCGCGCTTAACTCACTTACGCCATATAATAAGGATGTTGCTTGGCCCAGTTCCAGTTCTAAGGTAAAGTAAAGGCTTGTTGGCTCAGTATCAGCAGCAGAACGAGAATGCCCTGGTCCAGTGAGAAAGGAAGGTGTTGGTTTAGTAATAGGGAGTTATGCTTGTCGTCGCAGCTAAACGCTGACCTTGCTTTCTTATAAGCCTGACTTTCCTTGCTCGAAAACGGAAATGACTTATTCGAATTCTTGTGTGGACCTTTCGCCCTACCACTCCTAGGATTAGCTTAAAACTGAAACTCCTTTGTGTAGTTCTTGCTTAGTAGGTTGCTTGGCTGAGTGACTTGGTTGTTGTTCCTTATTGAAGTTGTGAAATAGTACTTGTCGGATCGAACTACTTCCTACTGAAACAGACTTGTTCTAGTGCTTTTCTAATAATCCAACTCGAAAGTAAGAATCAACCACTACCCTGATAGAACGAACTGTCATTCCTTGATCTTATTCTTGTATTGGTAGCTTTAGTACGCCATTATCAAACATAGGATACGCATGCCAAAACCGAAATAAGTATTAGCTCGTGTGCGGGGCTCGCTCTTCTTTCTTTTATGATTACTTTACTTGGTTGAAACCTATTCCTACAGCGCTCTAAGACATAAGCTCTTCCCCTAAACTCTCAGACTACTATATGTTATTGGTAAGGATGAAAACAGCTCCTAGGGAATGTCAACACATAAGAGTTAACCTGCCATTTCTTGCCTAGAGTCTTGTTTAATATGAATATAGTTAGCCTGCCTTAGTACAGGCACGGCACCTGACATGCTATTCTTTTTCTTGACCATAGCTTTGAAACCCTTTCTTTAGTTAACCTGTGAGCTTTTCCCTACTGAACTCAAACCTTGCTTTACTGTATCTCAGGCTGACCTTAAAGCTGCCTACCCCCTTGTTTCAGCTTGGAACTAGTGCTTCTAAGCCCGCTCTTCCTGTCTTTTAGCCTTGACTTTCCCTACTGACATACTTGACTTAGATCTTACATGCCTATATGCGAGTGGCTGTCTTACTTCTTGCCCGACACTCCTTTATCTTAGTCTGAAACTCCTGATCAAACTCTTAGGCTCCTTGCCTTAAGTCAGGGTACCGTGCCTACGCTATAGGAATAATAATGGTAGTGGTAAGATCAAATAAGTAGTCAAAGAATGAATGAAATACATATTAATAAGAAGGTACACGAGCGAGTTCCGATGCTCTGTGCTCTTAAGTCAGAATGAAACTAGAAAGTAAGTAATCTAAGTATAAGGATGGAAAGTAGTCTACTTAGAATAAGAATAAGGTATGCGTATAGCGCCTTAAGAGATGGAAGAGTTCACCAACCTAGTGCTCTTAGTAGTAATTGAAAGAGTGAAATCCGTTTCTTAACAACTTTAGGAGAGAACTGAAGTCTGCTCTAAACTACAAGATAAGAAACTTAGTAAGCAGGATCGGATGCAGTACTAAAGGAAGAAGCAACAAGCGGTTCTGCAAGTTAAGAGAGTGAATGAACAAGCGGCCCTCACCCGAACACATAGCAAGTCATAAAGAAGCCAAGCAACGTAGCCGAGAGGAGACAAGCAGACAGATTAAACTAGTTGACTTACCGCACCTAGGTTTAGTGATAGGGCTGGCTCTGGGCGCTAAACTCCCCTGGCTTTCCCGAGTTGCAAGAGGGGCTGTTGAATCAGTTCTACTATATAAGAGAAAGAATATGAGCAGACAGAAAAGTAACTACTAACCAAGCAATGGCACTACAAAGGTCTAAATAGAGCAGAGCCAGAGCCAGAGGAGAGTTAGGCGAGGCAGAATCAATTCCCAGTGTTGAGTCCGGATCAGTGGAATCCGTGTTTGTAGCAGTGGAATAAGTATTTGTTGAAAGAGTCGAAGGAAGCAGTTACGATCGAGCACATTCCTTTCTTTTATAGAAGTATAGAGGTCGGGGTGCTGTGCTCTAGGCAAGAGAGAGAAATGATCCTTTTCTAAAGAAAGAAAATCAATAAGGTATTACCCATCTTCCGCATTTAAGTAAGTAAGCTATAAGTAAGGCAAGAAAGAATATGACTCTGCCGCAACAGTAGCAACTAGGCAATCAGTTGAAACCAGGCAACTAGGCAATCAGGGCAGTGAAGAATGAGCTGGCTATGCGCATCTTCAGCAAAGGGATAGTAACTTGAATACTTATGAGAACCGGTCTTCAACTCTGATAAGAAGAATCATAAGGTATAGAAGGACAAAGGAAGCAGCGTACTTTAGAATAGGGCAGAAGGAGAGGAAAGGTGCGCCTAAGTCACCTTCGAGTTTAGAGAAGAATAAAGCGGCAGGAGCGGTTGGCAGCTGTGTAAGTATAGCATCAATCTCTCTTGTTTTTCCTATTACCCACATCTTTTTCAGTGGACTTTCCCTTGTTTTTGGCTATAAATCATAGGAATTCACATGTTCGGGGTAAGTCATTCACAACTACTCCAGTTGTTGGAGACGAGTATCTTTCTGTCCCTGCTTACTTTATATGATTCTCTTTCTTCCCTTAGCAACAGGGCAGCCATAGCTCTTTCTTCCCTTAGCAACTAATACCTGTGGCTACGCTCCTTAGTCAAGTTGCTTACGCTCATACCGGTTTACTCTCCAACAGAGACAGAGTTGAGGTCAGCAAGAGAAGCATCAGTTCTCAAGTAAGGTTAAGGCGAGAGGGAAATCAATTCAGTGGGGGAGCTAGCTAGTTAAGTCTTAAAGTAGTGGTCCAGAGCCATAACTTGATTTGTTGGCAGCAGGGCGAAATTAGGACTCCGGAATAACTCGTTATAATGTATTTCTTACTTTCTATGTGCTCGGGAGCCGAATGAAGTTCATTGTTGACAGCAGCTTAGCTTGTTGAAAGAAAGCCCATGTTTTTTATAGACAATAAAAGCATTTCTTGAACGGGAAAGCACAGAGCCAGTATAAATAACTGCCCTTCATTGAAACATATAAAGAGTTTAAAGAATGCATTTTGAACCGTATTCTGAATTGAGCCTCTTTTCCAGTTAATAGATTAGCAGAGATGAACCAGAGGTATTATAGTGGACTTACCGCAACTCTGATAAGAAGTCTAGTTACCATAGCCTCTTTTCCAGTACTGAGGTGGGCAAGGGAGAAGGGATAGATCTAGTCAATAAGAAGTAACCAACTCCGTATAGGTAGTCCCGTTGAATCCGTAATCTTACTTGCTTCATGGAGTAGGAAAAGCGGTTGCTTGCCTATTGGTAAAGAGGAAAGTCAGGGCAGCGTTAGGTGCCAGTCATCAAGTATTGTTCCTGCTCGAGTGGACAACTTCTTATTTAGGCGGTGAAGAAAGTTAATGAGTGCGGGGCGGGCCTTCAGATAGAGTTTGTTCGGGTCTGCTTGGTTGCTCTTTCTATGGTGCTAGGCCAGTTCCGGTTGACAGTGAAGTCGATTCAGAAAGGGCAGCAAAGCTGGCAGAAGTTCTATTATGATATATAATAAATATAGACAGAAATCAAGTAGAGCAAGAGCTGGATCGGGATCTAAACCCCTATTTCTAGAAGTTGAAGTAGACCTAACTCACCCTGAGCTGGAAAGGAATTGATCCAAGGGAAGAAATGGAATCATTAGCTAGAAGTATCGGAGCCCAATTGAGGAGTCCTAATGCAGCCTCTCTCTACTAGACCTTTATTCTGACTTGTGGCATAGAAACCAGTAAATACCACCCTGTCAAACTCCTGATGCTTCCTCACCAGCTCCATCTGAGAGGCTTATGATCCTGCTCTACCTTACTCCGAAAGAAGTGGAATCGATTGCAGTTGCTTGGCGGGTTTGATTCTGACTTATCTACTTGCCTACTTTAGAGTGGAATGCAGACAATTGATCATGCCCTCAGTAATACCATGCTTTCTTTCCTTCCTTCTGAAAAGCCTTTACTTGACCTCGCCTCGCATCATAGGGCAGCTTGAGCTGCTGAGCTGGCTAGCTTGTTTCTACTTGTTTCTATAAGTGAGTAATATGACCAAGATCCATACCCAACACCCCGCTATGCCAGGCCAGTACTTGATTCTCTTCTTGTCAGTCAATACTAGAGCATCTTATCTACCTATGGCGTAACTACTTTAAGGAGCTGGACGAGCTGGACCTGGACCACTTCCTCTTTTATAACAATACTTCCTCTTTTATAACAATAGTAATAGAAGCTAGATCCATCCATATATTCTATTATATTAGAATTCTATTAGATCATCTCACCTCTTGTCTTGCGCAACAAACAACAGGCTTGGCTCTGTCAACAAACATATATTCCACTTATGAATACTTCTTATATTCTAAAGATATAAAGAAGAAAGTTAGCAACGAAGCGGGAATAGAAGCAGTGGAAGCAGTGCCAAAGTCAGTAGATGCCTCGTTGAATGAAGTGACTCGGGTAGGGGCTAGGGGATATATAATTAAGAAATACCTGGAGCGGCGGCAGCTAAGCAAGTAAGTAAACCCTGCAGCTAGGGGATAAAGAGAATCGACAGTGAAAGAAAGAAAGTAACTAATGAGTTCAAAGAGACTGAGGAAGTATGCACTAGACTAGCACTACAGTTCCCTTTCAACTCTACCAGAGCAGTAAAGAGCATTCCAATTATAAAGGATAAAAGAGAAGATAGAATACAGCTTATAGTGAGTCGTTTCCAGTGTTGATGCTCTAGCTCCCTATTCTTTGTCGGTAGAGAGAATCAACTGTTAGGTATCCTGTGTTGTATCCAGAGGCATCTACATCTACATCTATATCCACATCTATTATACTAAGCACCCACGTCCAATAGGCACAACTCAGTACTTCTTGTATCTTGTATATAAATAAGGGCAATCAACCAACACCGAGACTCTACTCTTTCTACAGAGTTCAAGTAAAGAGAAGAGATGGCAAATAGTACAGGCGCAGAAGCAGCAAGGAAAGTGTAGTTATCGTATTAGAAGAGAAGCGGGAAGCCAGCAGCTAAACGCTGCCCTAGCTACTTTCCTAGACGCAAATACTAGTTGTTAGGCCAATTGAATTTGTCAAGTCCATCAGCAGCAAGAGTAAGCAACGAAGCGGGAAGCTATTCTTCACACACAGGAGATGCAGCGGGAATAGAAGCAGTGCTCGTTAGGTCTACTCCTGAATTAGCTGTGCCAGGAAAGCAAAACACTATTAAAGCAAGGGCCAGGTCAAGTATCCAGTGTAGTTTCAAGTCCTGTTCCTGCTATGATCCATCTTCCGCATCAGTATTGGAAGCCTATGACCCGAGTAGTGTCTTGCTGGGTCGAAGAAAGCACTTGTACTTGCTTTGTTGCGAGGGAGACAATAAGGCTACTGAGTTCAATAGGGAGTACCTTATTCTCTTATTACGCGCCTAGGAAGTATATAACTCAATTCTTAAATCAAGTAGAGGCGGGAAGGACAGAAGGGTTAGCTTGCCCTGGAAGTAGAGAGACCAGGAGTTTCTAAGTGAGTTCTAAAGTTATTATATAATAAAGATGGAATGAAAGTGGACCAAGACACCCAAAGAACAGAATACAAATAACAAGTAAAGGACTGAGTTCAAGAGGGGAGGTAGGCTAAAGGTATGCTGTTGGATCTGTAGAGCAATAGGAAGACTGCTCTAAAAAGTGTTATATAAAGTTCTCAAGTAAGGTAGAAATCAAGTTTCAAGTATCCTTCAATACGAGTATAGATGCGGGTGCCGATATTCAATGGTTAGGGAAAACAATTTGTCAGTTCCTACAGTCAGGTTACTTCATTACATAATGGGTGCACTCTATTCTATTCTATTATCTTTTAGAGAACTATACCGGTACTCAAATATACACTTTATCCTGTAGGCGCACCCGCACCCAATACTATTCAATAAGAATTCGATAAAGAATCATATCAACAAGAATGAGATAAAGAATCATAGTAGGCAGTAAAAGAACTAACTAACGCCGATACGAAAACAGGACGCATAAAACTAGAGCACACTAACGCATCCCGAGAGTAAGCTAACATTAGTTACAAGGGGGGAGGGTGAAAGAAAAGAATTGAGCTCCTACAACTACTAATTAAAGAAAAGAATGGAGCTATCCACACCAAATATAGAATTTGTGAAGCTGTGGTGTTACTAAATGGAAATTGTATCAAATTGGCCACACTTCCTCATAAAAGAATTCTAGTTGAAAGGTTTTGTTACTCACTTTTCGATTAATGGATGCCTCGATTCTTCTATTACTTTAAGATAGAGGCTTTACACAACGTTATCTACGACAGCGAAATTACTTCAAATGGAATGCTAGGAGGTTATGGAAGCTTCAATTCAGGGAATGTTATTGTTGAATTAGGCTTAAATGAATATATGTTCAACTCATAAAATAGCTAATCAAGAGAGAGAGAGGATATACCTACCTTAGATTCTAGTTGAAGAAAGAATTCGCTTTACTAAACAAACAGGAAACTAGAATAATCAGAAAAGTAACCATACATGATATAAGCGTAGTAATCTAACCGAACAGCATTGCTTCAAACCTTAAACTAACTAAGGTACCCTGCCCCCACGAGCACAATAATGTGTTTGCATGCTCGGTGAGCTCTTAACACGAGTTATTATAGTCGGCTTACGTGAGTTCAGAGTTCGCCCTTACTTTTGCTTTCTTTTTTCATTGCTTGTTTATTATGAGATGCACATTCGAAAATAGAGCAACCTAACATCACTGCAGCATTGCTTCCTTTTCAAGACCCCACTCCTTCTCCGTTAGCACTAGGGAATAAACAAGGATTATAGGCAAAATAATTATAAGAGCTGAACAAGCACCCAAAGAGACTCGTCTCCAACAACTAAAGTAGAAGAGTTAAGTAGCTACCTCCGCGACACCGAACTACGTGTCTTGGTCTATATCACTAAATTATATCTTTATAAAGGATAGCTGATTCAACTCTGGATTCCACAAGAACAAGAACAGCATCTTTTCTCTTTACCAACTAACCTAACTCCCAAACTAAGGACTTGCGCCAACTAACTCCTAACCTACCTCGGCTTACTCATAAAAGATCAAGAATTTTACTCAGTGCTTGGAATCTACTACTGCTGTATCCGCTCTACCTGTTTACTTGAGAACTAAGGATTCGGCTTCTGGTTATGCTCTATGGCGCTTGCTTCAAAGCCTGTACTTTACTCACCCCTGTAATATAGGATTGATGTCGGCATCCCTTTTCTTTCAACTATACCTATAGCAACTCTACCTATGTCTTCCACTGCCTATTAAACACAATTAGTATAAATAAGTAACAACTACTGCGTTTAGGGTTTACTTCCTACTTTAGGTACCCCGACACCTAATAGATTGCTTCGATAGCTTTGCCTTTGCCTAACTAGTCATTTCATTGCCAATTTACCTGGTAGTACAGTTAGTGTAGCTCCCCCGCTCCCTTATGATTATAGTATTTGTCCGGGTAGTCCTGCCCCTAAGTTCAATTGGTTAGAGTTTCATCAGTAGAATAGAAGTAGATAACTAGAGAATCACCAGTGCCAGTTGACAGAGGTTAGATAGCCGGTGCCGGTATTTCACTAAAGAATAGAGTCGATTGTTTGTTGCTAGGGGAGAAAGAGCTAATGGAGCTACTGTTGCTAAGGGAAGGACAGAAAGAAGATATTACTTGCTTTGATGCTAGGTTCAGTACTGGCTTTGAAGCGGATTCCTATTGATCTGAAGCCGAAGCTGGTAATGACATTAGAAAAGAAGCAGTGCCAGGAAAGGAGACCAGAAAGATCTGATTGCCCCAACTCACTCAACAATGCTATCAAAAAAGACGGGAAAACGGAAAAGTCTCATGGAAATGAGGAGCTCTAGCTGGGAAAACACCGATGCATTGCAAAAAGCCGGTAAAACGGAAAAGTGGAATTCAAATCAGGAGCTTCAGCAGGTAAATTGACTTTGCTATCAAAAAAGCCGGTAAAACGGAAATTGATCTGTCTTTTTGACCTCGTCAGTAGGGAAAACCAGGGTGCATCTATTTTTCCCGAGAAAACGGAAAAGTGGAATTCAAAAAAGGTGATCTAGCAGGGTTTGTTAGAGCGGCCCTGCCGCGACACGAGAACTCCTACGCGGTTTTAACTCGCTGCCGCGACACTACTGACGCTTTTAACTCGCTAACGCTTTTAACTCGCTAACGCGCAACGTTAGTAGTTGCTTGTTCATTAGTAGTGGCTTGTTCCCGCCGGACTGACGCTAGGGACTCGCTACCGCTTTTAACTCGCTAACGCACCACATTATACGTGGCTTGTTCATTAGTAGTTGCTTGGTTAGCCAACTAACTCCTACGCGCCACATTAGCGAAACTACCCTACGCGCAACATTAGCAGTTGCTTGTCGGCTTGTCGACTTGTCGTCTTGTCGTCTTGTCTAGTAGTTCCTTGTCGTCTTGGCCCGATGCTATAAAAAATACCGGGAATTGATAACTTATTCAACAAGCCCTGCCCCTATTAGTGGTTGACTTCATACGTTCGTTCATCTATTACTTCATGTGCTAGCCATCTTCGCTGCCCTTCATTAGTACACCTCGCAACAAAAGGATATTCTCCATGACAACTAAGGTAAAGAACTGGAACTGTTTCTTCTTTTTCTCCCCTAGCAGCACAGCCCAACACCCTGCTTCTGCTCTTTTGATCGAAACTCTAACTGTTCTTCCTCACCTTTGCCAACCTCTTCTCGACCCTGCTTTTCTTCTTTAGAATCTTATTTTACCTCGCTTCAAAGCCGATTTATAGCTCCTCGACTCTGGTATTGAAGGGAAGAATGGAATTTCACCTATGGAGCACCCTGCTAAAGATCTGATTTCACTCCGTAATCGGTAAGCAGGAAGGACAGAAAGGGGAGTTAGTTGGGGAAATCTTATAGTTTCCTAAAGGAGAGTTAGTTGGGGAAATAATCTAGTAGTTGACTAGTAAGCTCTAGTATGAGTCTGCTTGTTGCTGCTTACTTGATACTTACGCAGGATAAAAAGCATATCTGATATTCTTAAAGTAAAGCAATGGAAGGGGTGGTGCCTCTGCCTCTCAGAGTAAGGAGGAAGCAGTGTTGTTAATCAATTACATATCTTGTTTGTTATTACCAAGTCCCGTGTTCGAGTATGAGGAAGCTAAAGGGAGTTGCTTGTTGGGTTGAAAGCCCCTTTCCCTTGTATTGGTAGGTTCAGGGAAGTAAAGGTTAGGGGAAGAATCTAGTCGAGCTGAGGTGGGAGTCGGATATCTTTTTTCTGTAGTTGCTAAGTTAGAAAACAGGACTTGTGATGATCTCTTCTCTACGACCGAACGGAACCCTGCTTTCCAGACTGATTCTCTATCTTTCTCTTTTGAATCCGATTCCGCTCTTGCTCTTTCAAACAAGACAGGTTTTGGTGACTTCCATTGCCCACCTCGCCATTACTAGATGAGCTACCAATAGTTAACCTGTGTTTGGACACCCGACCTATACTTGAAGTTAAGAAAGGAATCATGGAATTCAAGATTAACCGCTTGCTACTAGATACCTAACTCTAACTACTTTTGATCTTGTCGACAATAAAGATGACTAGTCCATTCGAGTCGCCAACCACGGATTGAATTGAAGATGAAAATCGAACAGAAACGGATTCGACAAGGTGCTGAAAGCCAAGAATCACTTCTGATCTAGCAGCTGCACCTTTCTTTTATACCGCACGCACAGCTTCTGATCCCCCAAACAACAGGACTTGCTCGTAAAGAGTTCTTAGTCGTGTTTTTCTAGGCTTCAAATGTTCTACTTTTTCCTTTCGGGTATCTCAATTGAGCTTACCGGCTTCTGATCTTATTCACACTCCGGCTCCGGCCGGGCTATATATCTTCCGTATGAGTCATTAGAGCAGTTTTAGGGTTCCCTTGCTGTTGCTGATGGTAATCTACCAGTACCTTTTGCTGTAGCTTAACCCAGCTTTCCAGGCCAATTCTCTCCTGCACCCAGCTTTTCCAGGCAATAAGAGTTTACTAACGGTATATGCTTGGCTGTTTCATTCAATTGAAAAGCTATAAGTCAACTATATGTATTATTACCTGAGTTGCGGTAAAGAGGAATAGGCTTCAAATGCATTTGTTGGCCAGTTTCTGAGTTGAAATGAGTAGACCGCCTTCCTTCACATTCAAAAGGTGAACTCCATAAAACGGAACTAGCTTGCTTCCTTTAAGATACGATACTGAAGTAACCGCCCGTCAGACAGAAGACCATAATTAAGGTAAGTCAATCCGGATTGAGAGTCTAAAACCATATCTTTCTTCTACTCCAAAGTTTGAATTGAGATCTCGCAATAAAGTAGTTCATCATCTTTCTTTATCTCTTATGACCCTGTTCCATATGATCTAAAAAGTGCTATTTGAAGTTCTATTTGCATTTCATGAAGAACTCTATTTATCTTATTTGCTTTTACCTTACTTCTCGTAGGAAACTCGCTTTTTCTCGCAACAAATACCAGAATTTCCCTCGTCACATGAAAATCTATACATTTTGACATATACCGTATAGAAAGAAGGCCTCATCAATTCCATTCTTGAATACTTTAGAGTTTAAGAAGGTGCACAAGTGTTGTAAGAGGAAAGTAAGCATCAATAATATCTTCATGATTCACTTCTGCGCTCGAAACAAGCTATAGTGAGTTCGCCGTTAAGCTAGTGTAGTACAGAAAGGGTTATATTCTTACCCTTCAAGGCGCCATAAAGAAGTGCTGTTGTCAGTTCTTCAAGTCGAGTTTAAGGTGTTGTCGACGAGAATACTATGTCAATGTCATCAATTGAAGACAGAATGCTTAGGCTAAAGTCAGGTCGGAGGTAAGCTTAACTTAAAGTATCGTTTTCATCATCGGCGTAAGTGAGGCGCTTACGGAGTTCTTTTCATTTCTTTCCTTATCCAACACATTTCCATAGTGGTTCCCTATTCTATTATGGAGTAACAACACATATGACTCTATGCGTACAAATGGCATAGTCAATTTATACGTAGGACGAAAGGTATAACTTGTATGCTTTTTTAAATCTTTCTATTTTCCAATCTATGTAAGGTAGAAATCAATCTAGCTAACTACATAATCTTTGAAAAAGAGCCAACGGTAGCTAATACTCCATTTTCTAGTCTGAAATGTGATTTGAAAATGAGCTAGTAGTAAGGGTAATTTGACATGGTTAATAACAAGCCCTATGATTGAACGCATGCTTTCCTTTAGGGCCTATGATTTGAATTAAAGTAAAGGAGCTGTAAAGCCTTTCTCGGATCATTTGGTTGGTCTCTGTATTAAGAGAAAGAGAACTGACAAGAAGGGGGCAGAGTTCAATACCAAGCTAAAGAAGGAAAGTCGAGTTATCGTGATGCCTGCTGCGCTCGGAAAGCCCACTACTTATGATATCTATTTCTAGGTCTTCCTACTACCAAATAGGGAAGGAGTAATCTGTATGGATGATAAGGCACATAGGTCTAAGCAGTGTCTAATATTTCCTCTCCTCTTAGATTCTCTGAGCGGATTAGTCGATCGATTTATGGTCCTAGGCTATCTGCTTGTATTATTGCTCGGGTAGGTAAGGTTCCAGTAGTTTTAGTAGTCAGGAGTGCTTATACATATTTTAGATAGAATGAATTGTTGTGTTACCACGATAAGAGGGCAGGGTGCTATGATATGCCATCAAGTCAGTGGTCAAGACTTATATATACCCGACGGAGATCTTGCCTCAATAGGCTAAGGTCGGTCTTCTCCTATTCTTTAGAATAATACTATAGCTTAGCATCCTCTGTGTAAATGAACGAATCTTGCCCCAGAGCTTGTAGCGATTCCTCCACCTACTAGTGATGTATGCGAGATTGGAGCCGAGGAACAAGCTGTTATCGGTATACAAGGTATAGAACCATCTCGGAACGGAAATGAGACAGAGCAGAGGAATGACACGTGATGTAAAACCAACTCCTACTCCATTTAGGGAATTCGCACTCGCTGTAACAGAACTTTATGGGCGAGCTGAGCTCTCTTTACAGTCGGGGATTCTAGGCTTACTTAGGGAGATTTTCAAGCTCTATAGATTCAGGGATATTAGATAGAGGCTGGCAATAAAGGAGCTTCTCCTACAATGGCAATGGGACTGCTGGAAAAGGCCTTATTCAGCAGGCAAGCTTTCAAACTCATTTGCTTGTTCCGAGAATCCACTTGCTCACCGGAATGCTGACCCCTATAGCTTATTACTAGCTCGCTAGCATCAAATATCCTTATTGAATTGTCAGTTTCAAAGGGGACAGGTGGGTACTGGCTATGCAAAGAAAATAGACCCTACTTATTGACTGGACCGTATTCTCTCGTCTGTGGATCGCCAAATACACTTCTACATTTGCTCGCAAGAAAGCACTCGAAGGAAATAAGTAAGATAAGTCAAAAGGTACTTGTTTTCTTTAACTGTATTTCTCACTGCTCACAGGATGACTCACTAGATTGGTGAAACTTCCTTGCGTACCACTTCACTTTTGAAGACCTATCATCAGCTATCCCTATGTGCTTTCTTGCGCTAGATCTTGCCCTAGCTTGACCCTAGCCTTTTACAGCAGGATTGGGACTGTGGGCGTCTTTCAATCCTCTTTTTGAATCCCAACAGCCTATTTCTCTGATAGCAGCTAGATTCGAAATATACCATGTAAGCTTGAAAGAATCATTAATTCCTCGCAGCTTGACCCAGCAAGAATGAGCTGCCATTCTTTTATTGCAATCACATCTTATGAACCTGCAAGGGAACCCAACCCCAGCACTGCATATTCCTGAAGTAGAGTATCCACCATCAAGGGAACCTAGCTGGAGCAAGTTAAGCGGGAAGGAAAGCCGAATCTCCGTTCTAATGCCCACTACACGGTGTTGGGCTTGTTTGAAGCTTCTCTTGATGACTCTGTGTGTCTTTTGACTCTGTTGTGCTTGACTTTAATAAGTTTGTCGACGAGGATCCTATATTATATAGAAGAAGCTAGAAGCAGTGCAATTCCACTCTTAAGGACTAGAATCCTATACCTATAGAAGAGAATCCTATACCTATATTAATAGAAGATCCATATCAACCAAATTACCACTACGCTTGGTGCAAGTCAGGTTCGATTCTTGTGCTTGTGTCTAAGTAAGAACTTCAAGTCTCCTTTCTTGGGGTGCGAGCTTCATACTAGTTGATTTCTGTTCGAGGTGAGGAGTAGAAATAAGCTCTTAATGTATCTTGTTTTGTCCACAAGATCCGTAGATGAAGCAGAAGATAGAGAATCAGCTGTTTCAAGATCTTAAGCAATTACTGGCTGAGCTCCCGTTAGCGCAAAGGGTGGGATTGCTTGTTCCTGGTTGCAAGAGAGATTCTTTGCCGTTGTGCGGGCCTAAATTCGTTCTTCAGGGGCGTTGTCAATCAGTAGATAAAGGTTATGTAGTTAAAGGTAGTGCTTTACTTGCTTTACGTTAAGGGTAGTAGTCTTCTTAAGCCGTGTTGCTTGTTCTGTCTTCAGTAAACCAGTAACTAAATCAATCAGGAGATCAGCTCATTCATTCCAGTAGGCAGTCTTTGTCTGTAGTTAAACGCATCCAGAAGCTAAGCAGTGAGGTTTCATGCAAGTCAGCGTCCTGTTTTTGTCTTTGAGTTGGAAGTTCAATGATTACTTCTTTTCTTTGTCAGTTCAATTTCCATTCATATTTAGCTCGGTGCAAGAAGGATGGATACTCTACTTTCTACTTTACCTTGACCTGCAGGAGACTCGTATTCTTTACTTATGGCTCGTACTACTATCTTCTTTCCCTCGGAAAGGTTAACTCATATTTGATGTTTTCAATTCCCTATTCCTTTATTTCTTCTCTTAGTTCTTATTAGTTCTATTATATCGAGTATTCTCCATATTCTCTATTAGTTCAATTCGATATTGAAAGTATTCCATTCCTTATTTCTAGTATTCAATTTGATGTTGAGAGCCCAAGCCTGCAGGGTAGTTGTTGGTTCGCCTCATTAGGGAAGAAAAGAAGGATGCGCATGAAGAAGCGGTGTTTGATTAAGCAGATGCAGATGCGCTAAGGATAGATTCCGCAAAGAATAGATCTGCTATGCGCTTATTGCTAGGGTTCGGGTCAACTGTAATTGGTCGAACTCGTCTTCAACGCTCTGAGGCCATACTCGAACGGATCCAAGCCTACACCGCTGTTGCTCTATGGCTATTATAGATGCAATAGGGCGCTAGCGAATCCACTTTGAAATTATACGTATAAGGTTCATATCGGCTGGAACGAGCCATTCTGTATTACATAGTCGTGAGCTTTCATTTCCGTTCAGTAAGTAGGGGGGATAACGGCCGTAGTCGCTAGCAAATCCACTACTACGTTTCGTTTTGCGTTCTATCCATTCCATATTGGGTGGGTATGAAGTTCACCTTAAATGGAATTGTAAGTAGCTTAATTATAGAACACTGTAACCAAACACGGATTATGGAATTCGAATCTATGAATGTCAGTAAGGCGGGAAAGAATCTCTGTATTAGCAATCAATCTAAGAAACAAGCTACTTTCGGGCGCTAACGCTACGCTTATATCAGTTCCCCGAGAGGCGGCCCTTCACTGGACAATAGATGAGAATAGAGAGATGATAGAGAGACTCTTTCTAGGCTCAGGATGACAAAAGCCCTGTGTTTTGATTTCTATAGTGCATTTGGGGGGAGTTTCTCATATTATGGATCAAGCTTTGAAAGTCTTCTCTTAAGGCTTGACTTCTTTTCTAAGTTTCATTTCCCCTTTCAGTTAGTTTGAAAAGGTATACCTAATAGGGATTCTTAAATGATCTCTCGAGGTGCCTATATGTTTCCAACCCTCGTCTTTTCACTTCCTGATCTCTATCCTTAATCCATCTTTTTATAGAGTTCGGAATCCACAAACCACTAACTAGTAATTCCAGTAATAATTTCTTTGAATATGTCCTTTTCATTTCTTCGATACTCCTTGCTCAAGCCCAACCAAATTGCTTCTTATTGGCTTTCGAGTTACGTTACACACCTTGCTCAAGCGCTAATTGATTCTTTTTCTTATAGGCTTTCTAGGATTGTCCTGTTCCGCTTGTCATTAGCCAACCCTTTCTTTGTACTATTTCGGGCCAAAGATCTGGATTCGAAGCAACAAGCCCAGAAAAGAGAGAGGAAAAAAGGGATCCCCATTCAGAAGATAACATGATAAAGAGTGCTGAATCATAGAAGCCCTCTTCCTTAGAGCTATTCCTTAGGAAGAAGATGGAAGACAGTTTCTCATAATCCATCTCTAAATCGGAGATCATTGACTTCAAGACATAAAGAAGCAACTTGGTGCTCATCCCTTTCTTGATTCAATACCAGTTAAGATTCCCTACCCACTTCGGTCGAGGTGAGGAGAAGTGGATTTCTTCTTCAATCGGAGGCCGGTGAGTCAGTCAATTGCAGTGACCGATCCCGCAGTCTTATAATTCACACAGCTTATGCAGAAGCGGCTGATCCACTTAGCTTCATAAATGAGAGAAACTCTTCCACACCTAATTCCAGATGGGACCATCAAGGCTCGAAGTGAATAAGAGGATGGCCCTTTCCTCCATTTATTCCCGGGAGTGACATATTCAATCAAAGGTGCTGAAAGCCTAAGTTAATGCTTTTTAGGGCTATATTCTATTATAGGCTTAAGCGATTCCTAATAGCTACGTTTTTTCTTGCTGAGAGAGATAGATTCCTGCTGGAGAAAAATATGCAATTAAAAGATGCTAGAAGTAACATCTAAAAGAAGGCGTGGTACACTCCATACAGAGAGTTAGCCGTTGTGCGAAGCCAAGAAAAGGATGCATTTTCCAAGAGAGAGAAAAAACCGATCGAAGGCTTGACAGAGATGTAAGAGAACGAGATGTAATTTTCCTCCCAAGATAACAGCTAAGAGATTCACATCAAATCTTTCAAATGAACTTGCTAACAATCCTCTTGCTTGAAACTAGAAACTCCTAATTGAATTGAACCTTATATATGCACTTTGATCTTCATTTCTATTGGTTGAATTCAGAAAAAGCTTCCAGCAACAGGCGAGGAAGAAAGCATATTCTACCTGTAATTGGGAGGGATTTGACCCTTTGACTCCAATTGTAACAGGTTCGGCGGACTCTCCAGTGGGACACTTTTGGAAGCAAAGCTCCTGCAGGCAGGCTTAAAAAACGGACGGCGCACAAGCGCTTTTTGAGAGCGAGTTGCTTATTCTTTACCGGCTTGTCAAACGGAAGAGCGGCCCTGCCTAGACACGAGTTCACTGACGCGACACGTAATAGCAACACTGCCGCTACACATTAGCAGTTACTTGGCCCTACGCGGAACAAGAACTCCTGCCGCGTAACTAGTTCTCTGCCGCTCTTATAGCTCCTAACGCTTTTAACTCGCTAACGCCTTTTAACTCCTAACGCACCCCGACTGACGCGTAACATTAGTAGTTACTTGTCGGCTTGTTCATTAGTAGTTGCTTGTTCATTAGTAGTTGCTTGTTTAGTAGTTCCTTGTCTAGTAGTGACTTGCCTCCTTGTCGTCTTGGCTCCTCTCGAATCTCATGTCTACGTAACTACCGAAACTTTACTTGTTCAGTCTCTTTACTGCGCTTCTACGTATAATTATGGTTGTTAGCAGGTGCATTCCTCTTTTTTAGAGTCTCAGTGAAATCAGTGAAATCTCATTCATAGCGTAAGGTAGCGGAACTGGAACTCGACTTTCATTCAGACTTAGACACAAGCTCACCACTTGGTTCAGGCTGAATAAAGCTTATATGATCTTCTTAAAGCAGTGGGAACAAGCAAACAAAGATACGAGCAGAATAACTCACTTACTTACATATGACTCATAACTCCAAAGCTAACTATCCTTGCTCCGCCCTTACACTCCAAAACAAACTCACTAAAAGGTGCAACGCAACGGCTTGCTTTCCCGGTAAGTATCTAATTATGTATAGAAGAATAGGGTCAATTAGACTAGATGCTTCAATTCTTTGTTGCTCGCGAAAGATTCCATTCAGGCTGTTTTGTTTGCCGGAGCAAGATGTCGTGCGTCAATGTCAGTGTCAGGGAGAGTTGTGTTTCATAATTCCTTGTTTCGAATAAGAATCATCAGCTTTCAAATGTCCTGTTTGAGTTGAATCCGTATTGGCAACGAGTAGTTCATAACTTAAAGGAAAGAATAGGTTGGCAAAGGCTCTTTCGTATTTGAATAGAGTGTACCACAGCTTGAAGGTAAGAAACTGCATCATGAACTAGGTATGATAGATATTCTATTGGTAACCAACCCGACCTCCACTCAACTTGATAAACCTCTCTCGTATGATTGACTTAGGGTTTATCTTCTTCTAATCTAGATTCTTCTCGTGCTTCTGCTCCATCTTTGGCTTATAATCCTAATTCGTCACCTGAAGAAAAGATTGCTGTTGACCGCCTTTATGCTTAGTAGCTGTTTATTCCCTCTCTAATACACAAGCACCGTAAGCTGCACCCTAAACAAGGAGCGTGTGCGTAAGGCGGGACAAGAAGTGCTTTTCGGATAACATTAAGGAGAGTTCTGTGCGATTGGATTATGTGCTTCTGGAGTGCCCAGCCCTTGAACCATAATGGGTTAGTAGACTCGAAATCTTGGTTGACAGCGTTAATCGACCTTAATGCGCGCACTTCAGTACTAGAGAAAGTGACCTATATAGGCAGTTCAGTTCTAGTACATTTCCTCTTAAGAACATAGACCCTTTGTCAACCTCTTCGGAATACATTGATTATTTCCCCCACCTAACATTGACTTGAATTCATAAGTCAGCAGTGAGGTGTTTTTACGGTGCTTATCTAAATAGCATGAATTTGCCCCTTCCCGTATCGTTAGTGCTTTAGTTACTCGCTGGAATTGACCTAGATACTCTGTATAAGCACTGAGTCTTGCGCCACTGACTGAGTATGGGACTGAACGAACTGTCTGAAGAATGAATTGAATCTTTAGAGCGCAGCGCCGAGATCGTATATAAGTTTCTAATCCGACAAATCCGTTTCTATACCTTATTGCAGCGGGCAACATCTAGTCTTGTTCTGGGAAAGGAAAGGCAAGCGCAAAAAAGTGGGCTTGGCTCGCAAATACAGGACTTCATAATAGCAGCAACATACTCTATTTTATGAGTTCCTTACGAGTTATGCTTTCGGGGAGAGGCAAGCATAAAGGTTTATGATTGGCTCGACCGACAGGGAGAGGAAAGAAGATTTCACAGGCCCAGCAAGAACAGGTGTTTACGGAGTTTTCTAAGTAAATTCCTGCTTGTTAAGGATCATAAGTTGGAGTAGTTGCTTGTCGTCTTGGCGATTAGAAATCATTCTTTTTTGAGTATCTAAATAAAGCGATCAGAGGAAATCTTTGAACTCAGTTAGTGCTTCCAGAAGTATTTCTGACTTGCTCCTGTTTTCAGAGTGGAATTAGTTCGCCTGTTTTTGCCCTTCCACTAGTATACGAGTAGTCCAGTTGAATCAGAGGTGTAGTGGAGTGGTCCAGGTTTACCCTTCCACTAGTAGTAGAGTGATCCAGCTATGAATACTCCGTATTAGAATAGTCTTAGTCAGTATAAGAATGAATAGGGTAAACGATCTAGCATTCATTGAATCAAGTAAGTATAAGTGACTACGTAGTCTGCTTGTTGAATTGCTCATTCTTCACTTCATTTCTCTCTATAGGTAAGGGAGGAAGATGGGGGTAAAGGAAAGACAGATTGAACTTATTCAACCAATCCCTAGTTTACAGTCTGCATTAACACTTGGGCTTATATCAGAAACCGTGCTAACCAGTGTAATGCATGAACGTAATGCTACAAACTTATCGCTCTAGACCTAGCTGACACCTACCTTCGTCCCTTCCAGCAGGGTATCTCTCCCAGCGAGTCGTGCAATAACAATAAGGTCTCACAGGGATTGGGACAATAATGAAAACTCCAGCACTGATCAGGTGAGAAAGAAGACCAAATGAACGGTAAAGCCTAGGTCACTGATACTATCTCCCTGTCCTCATACTATCTTCTTCTCAGTGAGTTTGAGTTTCCGGTCTTTGCCTTATCTCTCCGTTGCGTAAGAAAGGATCTTATTGTGTACCATCCATCCTTCCTGTGAATCTACCTGCACTGGTGGAGTGCCATTATTGCAGCTGATTTGCCAGTCGACTCATCCCCTTATTTCGATGTTGGTAAAGGGTCCTAATAACTAACACAAAGTTTCAATCTGGATTAGTTGTGACGGCACATCGATTTCTCAATCCACCCAAGCTTCCTTATACTCATATTATAGCAACTTACGGAAAAGATGTAGTATAACCCTAAAGTCCCAACCAAGTTGTTTCGAATCTCCTAGAAAATCTATGAATACCTTGTTCCCTCCATTTCCCCCGCTAACCGGTACTACATTCGCAAACCAATCCGGATGATGCATGGGGAGCCTGTCTCGGTCTCATTGAAAGGTGAAGGGCAAGCAAGCAAGTAAAGCCAAGCAGTACTAGATAGAGTAGGGTCATTTTGGATTCTATTGAGGTTTCTATATGATCTTATGGAGAAAGGTAGTATGAAAGAAGTAAAAGTCAACCAACGGGCTACAGACTTATAGAAAAGACGAGTGGAAGCAAGCTGGTGCAGGCGGTTCTAGGCTTAACTCCTCTTTCTTTCCTTAATTCACGGCTAGACCCTGTGCTTACCTATGAAATTGTATGTAAGTAAGTCTCCCTACGGCCAGGTTGTCTACCGGGTTAAGTCTGCAAAGATTCACTATGATTTTTCCCCTTGCCTTCTTTAGGCCTCTGGATTGCTTACGAAAGAGAAATAGGGACATAGAAAGTTCACTCTCGTGTAAGGTGTTGGCTTGCCCTTATATACAAGCGAGTTTAATTCTTTGCACTAAGTCAACTCAATTCTTATGTCCAAAGCCAGTTGCGCGGCGGGTTTGCTAGTGTTCGTCTACTGTCGGAAATTCCATTCCTCCTTTTTTGTCTGAAACTAGATTCTTTGTAGTTCCGTTCGAGTTATAAGAGAGAAAAGATCTTCTGTGCTCGAGAGAACAAGTAGCGTCTCTTCTCTTGCTACTAAGTGTGTTAGGAAGAGGGAGTTTGAAGCTTGAAGCCCGAAACTAGTGCATCAATTCAATCAGTGAAATTCAAATCAATGAAAAGTGGAATAAGCTTTATTGGGATAAGCAGCTGTAGAATAGACAAGATCAAAAGCTGTTCCCATTGAATAAACAGGATCGGGATCGGAATCAAATCCTTCTCACGTGCGTCGTCAATCAGTGTCTTAGTATGAAGAAGAATAAAGAGGAAAAAGTAAGCGGAACAAGAAAAAAGAAGACTATGAAATCACCCTTACCCCTTGACCACTACAAGGTGAGTTTGCTCTTCTTTCTCTAAGCTAAACCCATGTTCAACGACGAAACCCTTGTTGACAGCTTCACCGAGCGGAGCGCATTAGCTTATTGACGGAGCGAAGGGCTTACTTGAGCGGTTAAGGGAAGAATGCAATGAATATCTGATCTTATTAGCACTAAAAGATGATCCTCTACTGTTTTCGTCTGCGCTAACGAAACTGGAGCAAGCAAAAAACCAACTTCTTGGATGAAAGTTCGGGCGGTCACATCTATTAACAGAGACAGACCCGAGTCCAACACCTTGAGAAAAAAACAGCTGGCAAAACTGGCTTTATACTGCCTCCATTGCTTCTGATCTTGTCACTATCGATTATCCTGCTTTTGATAAATAACTTGATCCAGCTTCGGCTTCCATATCGGATTCCCCTGGGGATGAAACCATAACAGAAAGAGACTCAAGGACAGACTCGGCAGACCCGCTTACTACTTGCGGATTAATGGCTTCTGATCAAGAAACGGATCTTTCAACTTCTTATACTTACTTGTTTGATTCCAATACTCCTCACTTCATTCTTATCCGTATACCTATGGCAACTATAACTCTGTCAACAGCCCCTCTCTCTCCTCTAGCAATAATGAAAGAGTTCATCGCCTATGGCAACTTCAACTAAACGACAAGTAACTGTAGTTGTGAGTGACTTAGAAAGAGTTGTGGTCGGCTTCCTTCTCTTGCCGGTAACTTAACTACTGTTTGTCCCGCTGCTTAGCCGTGTTCCCCAACTTGAGTGGATTGTGGCTCTGTTACATACTTTGGGGATAGGGGCAAGGTGGTCAGCAGTTAGTGGTTATGTTCTCAAGGGTGGGTCGGGTCAGATGAAGACACGGGTTCAGATCCGGGTTCAGATCCAGGGCAGCGTCAGGTTAGCAGCTGCCTCTACTGTAGCTTGTCTGCTTGTTCTGTGTTTTGACTTTCCTTCTGCGATTAAAGGTTAATTTGGCATTCGGCTTTCTACTTACTTTCGCCTTAACCACAGGTAATATTAATTAACTGACCCATAGCTACTAGATATCTGAAAGGTAAGCCAATTTGCACTATGCCGAGCGAGGCTACTATATATTCTTAACATAAGCCAACGAGAACTGTTAGACTATGAGAGGTAAGCCAATTCCACTATGCCGAGCAACTATCTCAAAGAAAAGAGCACGCCATAATCAAGCGAGATATACCGTCACTTGCCTTGAAACCGTGTAGTGGGCTATCCGAACTCCCTTAACTTACAAAGGAAAGAAACCATAACATTAGTATACCATTTGATAAAAGTTGAAGCCATCTTCTTTCAATATCTATCTATCTAGAAATTGAGATCATAATGATTAAAGCATTGGTAGGGTACTGCCTTGTCCGGAATAGCTGGACTGATTGGAATAACTCACTGATTAGCTTGCCTTCCCGCACCGACCGACCGCCTTGGACAGACAATAGCCAGTCTAATAACTGCCCTTACTTAATTAATTACTGCATCGCTTCTTATGTAATGGCATTAATAAGCTTGCATTCCCTATACTACAAATGAGAGTATGGAAAGAACAGAACAGTGCCGACATCTATTACCCGGTACCAAAATAGACTTATCATTCTGTAGGCACCCAATACTTTACTATTGTTTGAGTGTGAAGGTAAGACACAGAGGATTTAGCTAGGTATTCTAGAACCCGGTAACTAACAAAGGGTAAGTGGGAAAGCAAGTAAGGTTCAAGCTTTAAACAATAAATAAGTTGTTGCAAGAGAAGCAAGCAAGAGAAATCTCTCTAAGTAGACAAATTCCTGCTTTGACTGTTGCTCTATTCCGGATGCTTTATCCTCAAGTAATAATAGTATAATACATATAAGTCAGAGGAAGGAGTTACTATAGAGTAATAGAAGACAGTAACCAACAATAATAGGGTAACATAGCTCTCCACTCTCAAGTAATACACTCATAAGTCATAATTCCGCTATCAAGTCATAAAGTAGGAAGTCACTAATAAATACAGAAATCCAGTATAGGTTGGGAAAGCCGAAAGATGAAGTTCAAGCCTTAACCGATACGAGTTGTGGTCGACCAGTTATACTTGACTAACGAAATGATTTCTATACTCGGCACTATCATCTCAAGATTCCATTCCAGTTTTCGGGGAGAGCAAGGTAGGTAAGTCATTTTTCATAAGAGTAGGAGAACAGCTGACTCGAAATCAAGGTTTATAGTCAACACCGATAAAGAAGCTATGTATTCCCCTCTAGCTCTCTCTGCTCTTTACTTCTCCGAACCTTACTGAGAGAATAAGCAGCGTTAGCGGTTGGAGTTGAATCTACCAGGTTACTTAAGTTAAGGGTAAGGCAGGAAAGAATCTTGAATGAACGTCTGCCTCCGCAAGTGGTTCCGTTCTAGTTGAATCATATAAAGAAGCAGGGCGGTCTACGAGATCCGTTATTGGCTATAAGTAAGTTCACAGAGCGGTATCTTCTCTAGCTTTAGTAGAGTCTCTTTGGCTTGCACCTTACGCCCGGCCAGTTAGAGTTCTAGGATCTGTTGCAGAAGAAGAAAAAGCAGAATTAGCAATGTATGATAGATAGGTATGTATTGGTAACCTAGGATAGGAGAGGAGTGAGTGACTTAATATGCTCTAGGAGCTCTAGGATTAGTATAAGCTTGTCCACTGACGCGCCAGAACACCCGGACTAACTGAGTCAAACATTCCAATGAAACGACTCCCGTCCCGTCAACGACTCCCTTTCCGTAAGCACAAGTAAAAGAATGAACTTACCCCCTTAAGCGTACAAGGCAAAGAAGAATGTCTTTCATCTTTCCTGCACAGCTCTATAAGAGAGGGCTTTCAGCACCTGTGTTCACCGTCGGTTACTAGAAGCCGAATGTCCAGATGAAGCAAGAACAGAGGCTGAAGCAAGATCTTTTGTATAAGCAGTGCTAAGCTAATACTTCTTTTCTTAATACCCACTACGCTGGGCTCGAGAAGGCCAATCTTCGCTTGCCTTTCTTTCTTTGCGTGTTAATTCTTTCGCCCTTGCTTTATAAGAGAGGAATGGAGACACCTAATCGCAATTGCTTGTTCTGTGACACTTGTTCAAACTATGACTATACTAAAGTATACGTAGCGCTGAAGGTCGTCAGTCAATGGTGCCACTAACGCTTAAATAAAGAAGAAATCAAGTCAAAACACAGAACACGCCTAGGAAGAAGCCTAAAGAAGAGATTGAGCGATTAAGTCTAAAGTGAGAGTTGGTGACAGTTCCAGTTCTGCTGTTAATTGAAATGAAGAGTTTGAAGCGTTAAGTAAGGCAGTTCTGTTCCCTAAAACTGGAGTAAGCATCGCTGTGCTGCGGTATCAAGGTTCAGTGCCAAAGCAAGCATCAAGCGGGTCTGAATGAGCTGCGCGAGTGGAATCGTATTTATAAGCTGTGGCGGGACAATCCGTTTACCTGGAAATTGGGTTTCTGTAACAACATAAATGGTGTGGTGTACTTCAGTAAAGTATGAGTATGAGGGGAGATCGGTAAGTCAAGATATTTCCAGTTCGAGTGAAGTCTACAAGATAAGCTCTCCGTCGGTAAGAGAGCGTAGAAAGAAGCAAGGTTTTTGATTATATAGAAGAAGAATCATCAGCAGGAGCCAGTATAATAACTGCCCTATTTGTTTCCTCGGCGCTAACGGGAGCTGAAGACACACAAGTAATACATTGATTCTTTCCTCCCTTACTTCAATTCAATAGGGCGTTAATAGAAATTCCATAGGGCTTACATAAAGCAGTTACATAAAGCAGTACTAAAATACATACATAAGTTTCTTCCACAGATTATATTAAAGTCCAAGCGCAACCACGCAATTCCACTCTTCAAGCGTTAGGAGTTACATCAAAAGCAAACAAGTTGACGAGTGACAAACAAGTTCACAAGTGAAATACCCATTTATATCATTCATGCTATTTATATCATTCATGTGTGCCAGATCTTTTCTATAAGCAACGCGCTAAAGTAAGCTTATTGTATTTGGGTGCTAACGTTTGTTTTAGAGTGAATAAGGTTTTGACTTCATTATATTGGTTGTCATGCATATTTGCAATTCCATTCTTTCTTTCGAGTTGAGGAGAACAAGCAACTAGAATTAAGCGCTTAGGGAGTGGAACTCCTGCTGATTGGAATGTGTTACTTTAAGCCAGTTGCAACAATACTAAGTAAGGTCAGTGTCAGTTTCATAATTCTTTGCGAGTTAAGTCGTAGATAGAAGAATAATCAGCTAATTCCATGAAACCTGCAACTGCATCCACTAAGGGCTTATCCACTGAAGTAAGTATAGTATCTTAAAGCAAGCAAGGGGATACGGAAAGGTAAGAAACAGTAGAAAGTATTGTTCCAGAAGCAAGAAATAAGTGGAAAAGTGAGAGTTCTTATGAGTCTTTAGCAAGTCCAGTGCCCTTAATTAATGCCTAAAGTAAGGTAAAAGATCAGATGTCGGAGCAGGATCAGTGATAAAGTCGTCTGCAGCAAGTAGTTCAGTTGGCGTATACACAATATTGGATGAGATGCAGTTAAAGTTGCTTATATCGCATGTATATACATTTAACATTAATCGAGAGTGTTCTATACCTGTGTGACATTAGTTTTGAGTATTTATCCCCCAACGCACAAGAAAAGGTGGAAGTCAGCTTCCTAAAGTATGAGTGAGGAAGGGATCTTAGCCATCGGTGACCTTTCATCTCAAAGCATCGCAGAATTCATAAACGAGCCTGCTACATCGCTTCAAGTAATGAGTATGTCATCGACATAAAGGAGAAGAACCATAATTGCCTCAGTATAGCATTGACCAAATAAAGCATGGATGCTTGCCATTCAGGTACCCTCGGAAGCCTTATATAAGCCGGTAAAAGAAGCATCGGATTGAAGAGCAAGAAAGCATGCCGTAACATGGTAGTGAGTGTCGGAGAAGACCTTAGGTTTCCTGGTGCCTTCCCTTTGACCGAGTAATCATATGATGACGTGACACGGTGGCAGAAGATTATGGTGGCGGTATAGTCATGTAAGTTGTAGTACACCTAGAAGCTGGATAAGGATCAAAGGCCAATGGAGGACCATCAGAGCAAGAGGGCCTCAGTCGCTGTAACTGTAGGTGATGAATCGTGGAATGGCGCAGCAACTTCAGAGGGCTTAGAGACGTCACAAGATCAAGTTTCCGCTTAGCTACGTTCAATCAAACGGCCGCATCGATCAGGGCTCATCTACAACATCTGAAGTTCACAACCATTAATTATAAGCGAAGAACATAGAGCACCGGGCAACTATATATACATCTAAACTTTACCGATCTAACTCGCATAGCAGCTAAAGCTTATCTAACCACTTCCCTAGTTTGATTGAATGGATAAAGAAGGGCCTAGACTACATTAAGATACAAATGATTTCGTGGTAAACATCAGATTGTTGATCGACAACCGAGACTGGAAGCAAGGTTTTCTCAGAGAGACAAGGACCTATAAAACGTGCCTCACCGAGCTTTTTGCTTAAGGGAGTTTATAATGGACATCTGGAGGCTTGGATCCCCAACTTCGTCGATCTGGTTCGGTTCGATCGACGGCCCTGCCTGTTTTAGGTGTTGCCGGCTTAGCTTAGAATTCTGGTATTTCCTTCGATGTTCGCTAGACCTATGATGGGTTTCCTTTTTGACTCTATCAGATGCAATGGTTCTCCCTAGCCAATCGATCTATGAACCGGCCTGCAATCGATGCAACTATTGTTAGTTGGGGCTGGGCTAGTGAGCCTTATTTAGGGAACAAAAAACAGAATACCTATAATTGGTCTAATTCGTAGCGGACCTACTTTCCTAATTTGTAGATGGAATGGGTTTCATGTTACCTTTATCGAGGAATAGTTTGACATCAACTGGCATCTTCGCTGCCCTTCCCTCCTTCCCTCTTCGGAGGTGGTCATAATGAACTGACTATAAGGAATTTGGACTATCGGCTATCGTGCTTTTTTTGTGGGTAGCTTATCTCTTTGTTTGGATAGATCCATTTTCCTATAGCTGCCAGGTAAGACTCTCAATTGAATTGACTTAGCGCGTAGTGAGCAAGGAGCGAGAGAACCAAGTGGGCTGTTATGATGTTAGAATTGGAACCTATTTGTATCTATTTAGTAATAAGTCTGCTAGTTTATTAGTTAGTTATAACTCGGTGTTCCTTTTCTATTTGCTTATAATAGTGAAACCCACCCAGAAGCCTATGAATGTGGTTTCGATCCTTTCGGCCAGAAGTCTTTTCGATATACGATTTTCTCTTGTTTCAATTTGGTTTCTCATCCTTATCTGGAAGTCACCTTTTTCTTTCCTTGCTTGGGCAGTCTCTCTCAACAAGATTTCTCTCTTTTGATTTTGGTCCATGATTGCCTTCTTCTTGATTTGGGCGATAGGATTTCTCTATGGATGGAAAAGAAAGGGTTGCAGTGGATTGGGAGTAATATAAAGTTTGAGGGCAATAAGAGGAGGTAAGGACAAAGGAAAGAGCAGTGCCTACATTCAATCAATTGATTCGTCATGGTATAGAAGAAAAAGAGCGCACGGCGAGTCTATAGCTTTGGATCAATTGTCTTCCAGGAGTCGCAGGCGTAAGTCAAGGAAAGGCAAAGGATAACGCTCGACAAAAGGAGAGGAAAGGTTGGTCACCAATTGAGTACACGGAAGAGCACTTCTATTGGCTCGGGAATCACAAATGGGTCCAAAGTCCAAAGTGAAGTCTAAGCGCATATGGCACGCAAAGGAAATCCCATTGAATTTCGGTTATACTTTCAAGAAATCGTACTGCAGATTAAAGTTGGTTTAGTGATTATTATTATGTTCAATCAATTAGTCTCTATCAAGATTTCAATCGGCGATACTATTTGGCTTCGGTACGTTCACCTACGAGACTGACCTTTCTTTAGCTTTCGTCTTGGTAGGTGTATTATTCCAAAAAGAACATTCATTCATTTCTGTCTTTTCTGACCCGTCGACCACAACGACTGAAAGGGCGCGAAAAAAGCAGACCTGGAAAGGATAAGGGCCGGTGGTGGACATTCGGGAAGAGCAGGCGATCGGGTGTCTTCATTCATCAAGCTTAGATAGAGAAGAAGGACGAAAGGAAGTTCAAGGCTGGGGGGCAAGGAAAAGAGTAAAGTAGCTCAGGTGGGAGAAGCAAAACGAAAGAAGGATTTGGCCAAAGCAAGGTGGTGCCCGATCACCATCGATAAGGAATAATCTATCTAAATGACTTCAGGTCAGCAGGGCCTTCAAGCATACGAAATCAGCCGGGCCGGGCCGGGGTTGTAAATGACATAGCGTTACTGATAGAAAATGACGACTCCTTCATAAAAACAAAGTTATTCAAGTGCTTTTTCCAAGGAAATCCCACTCTGACAGCCCGACGAGTCATATACTTTGAAGGACCCTACCAGCTGTGCGCCCCTCCTTTCATTATTCGGTCATGCGCAATACTTATTGAATAAAAACAACCAAATACATTTCGACCCCGTCCTAGTTATCAATCATTTCGTGGAAGCGGGCGTGGCTGAACCAACAACGATGGGGGGAGCGAATGCACAAGGAAGAAGCATAGATCATACTGAGAAACAGAAAAGAATACAATACGGGGATACAATTCAGATTTCACCGAAGTGAAAAGAATGCTTTATTTCCTGTCTAATAGAACTCTTACTAAGACCTTAATTGAGTCGGTCAAGATCCAATCAGTTTGTCAAAGTGCTTCAGTTAGTCGTCTTTCATATCGAGCCATTGAAGCAGCGCATAAAGTATGTTCGTAAACCAAGTTTGTTCAGTGGTAATAACTTCTTTCTTAGTGAGGAGAATTCTAGCTTAGTAGGGAGAATTGTTTGTTAGTGGGTCTTCGGGGGCTGAGATTAATTAGGCGAAGTGCTTCTTCCTGAAATAAGTGGGAAGAAACTAAAGGATATGGGTCTAGTAAACTCTTTAGTCAGAGCCGAAACCCTGGCTTTCTTTCAGCCGGCCGGTGTTCTAAAGTCAAGTTTATAATAGAATAGAATAGAATGCCTGAGGAAGTGTGAAATGTGAAAAGGTTGCCATCATCCCGCGGGGGCAGAAAGAAGCGATTGTTGAATACCCAAAAAGTGCTGTTATAGATAGAGATAGATTCCATGTTAGACCATGTTCTCTATTGATGAAGGAAGGCTTAGGGGCCAGAAGGAAAGGTTCTTGAGATCTTGTTCATTCACTGCATTCACCTGCACCAGGGATAGATACTTTCGCTTCTAGCTGTCGGATCAATGCCATCCTAATCTTTATTTAGAGCATTTCTTTCCCCGATACCGATAGTCAGAGTTAAGGTAAAGAAGTGAAGCCTACTGGAATGGCAGTTTCCGCATAGCTCAACTCCCTGCCTAGACACCCGCACTACTGACGCGTCAGCGAGTGAAAAGGCGCGCAGGAGTTTACACAGCTATAGCATCAAAGAAAAACAAACAAAGCCCAGCTAGCAAACGGAGGCTGAAACGAAAAAGAGCATACCCAGCTAGCAAACTCACTACAGCATCTTGAGTTGAGGCATCAAAGCAGTAGTGCTAACGACGCAGACTTAACTTAACGTGAGTTCGCCGTTGTTAATTAGAAGTGTTGTTAATCTATTACTGTTAAGGTATATAAGAATAATAAGGTAGATAATAAAAACACATGAATTCTCGAACTTAGTAACTTCACTCTTAAGTGCCCAGATTCTATAAGAAAGAGTTACCTCACACATAACAACTATAGAAGGGGAAACATCATTATTCCAAAATGTAGAATATAGTAACATCACACTAAGCTCCGAAACAGACTATTTACCTTTGATCCACTTTTCTACTATTCTATGTTCAACTCATCAAATAGCTAATCAAGATTGTAGGAGTTAGGATACTTTACTTTATAGAATTGTCTAATAAAGGAAGGATATAGTATAGAGTAAGGTTTTCTTCTTTTCTTATTAGAATTCATAATAGAGTTAGGTGATTCTTTTCTAAGTTATAGAATGTGTGCACTACTATAAGAACTTACCTTAAGGAGTGTTTTTCATCTATAATAGACTGTGTCACTGAACTTAATGAATATTACATAGTGTTTTTTGACTTTCATTCTATATTGGTGTAGCAATCAAGTGTAAATATCCAATTCTTAAAGCAAGGGCTAAGGTTCATATAGCCACGAGCAGAAGATCTCGAAAGGGCAGGGCATCTATAGAATATCCTCTCTTCAGCCCCAAGGGAAGGAAGGGGAAAGGTAAAGAAAAGGGCTCAAATCACATGCTTTAAGTGAGCTTAGATAAAAGGTAAAGTATACACCGACTTACTTACTTATATCTCTCTATAGCCACTTTCAGACTTATTGAGACCTACTCCTTAAGCTAATTCCTTGTCCCTTATATCTTTCTTTTTTAGCCCTACTCCTTAAGCTAATTATGTCCATAATAACCATCTTATTGAGCTGAACCCGACACCCAACATCTAATTAGAATATGTGCACACTGGGTTATAGATGAGATTATTTCCCTTCACCGCCATAAGCTAAGGGATAGCAGCCAATATAGAGTTATTATAAGTTATTACAATTCCAGTGTTTGGTTAAGTTTTCTACTAATGAACAAGCAGACAGCTAGACAAGACACTACTAACGAACAAGCCGACAGACAGCCAAGGAACTACTAAACAAGCCGACAAGCCGACAAGCAACTGCTAATGAACAAGCCGACAAGCAACGACTAAACAAGCAGGCAAGTTACTACTAGACAAGACACGTATAATGTGTCGCGTCAGTGAACTCGTTACGCGTCAGTGTGTTCTTGTTACGCGTCAGTTGTTTTTGCGTTAGCGAGTTAAAAGCGTTAGCGAGTCCCTAGCGTTAGCGAGTTAAAGCGCGTCAGTAGTTCCTCGTGTCGCGGAGGAGCCCTTGAAGTCATTACAATTCCTGAGTTCACCTGTATTCACGCGGCAGGGCCGCTCTCTGGCTAATGACAAGCTGGCAAGTGTGCATGAAATAGCGTATATACAATCGAATGGGTTGTGTCCGCCTTTTCCATGTATTGCAGTTGGCAGATCAAGAAATACAAGCAAGGGCCATTTTTCGTTGGATGCTAAAATCCCCTATTCGCCCAAGGAATGCTTACCGAAGCTCAATGTTAAATACTTGAATAATAGAAGGTTGTGAGATTGAGCTTTCACTACTTTTTTCGGCCGATGAAACTATTTCCAATGGGTTGATACCTTGGGCCCACAGCGACTCTTGTTTTGCTTCTTAAAGAGTTATACTCGACGCCGGCTCCATACCGAATACATTTAAAGCTCATAAGGGCACACTGAGAATGACAAAAAAGAAGAAGGCTTCTTGTCGATGAGAGAGGAAAAGAAGATCCACCCAGTAAGGCTTCAACGCCACTCCATCGGGTGCCATAATCAAATTCAACCCTATATCGCTCATGCCTCATTACATTGTGATCCAACCTTGAAAAGCTCAAAAGAAAAATCCAAGATAGAGAACCATTCATTGAGGAAAAGACACAACAAGACAGAAAACGGATAACTCGGATCGGACTAACGTAAGAGACACTTGAAAGCACTTGGAAACTTGCCCCATACAAGGAATAAAACTAAAAGCAGAAAATACCCCAACTCACCCTGGACCTTGATTGCCCTCTTGTTTAGACTATCCTAGGCGGAGAGCAGGAAGGGATAGGATTTCTGACTTGCACTCCCTATAGGTATAGGGCAAGAGCGCTTCAAGCCTAGGCAAAGAGGGATTGGTTGGTTCCTGCTCCGATCCTCGTGTTTTTTCTTTTGCTTTCCCTCAGCTAGTATTTGGATCGCTCTCGCTCGGTCGGAACTCAAAGCTAATGCCTTAAGCAAGCAGCGAATCGGTGGGTGAACACGCTTTGGCAAGTAAGCTAGGAATACAGTCTAGTAAGAAAGAAAGAAAGCGGGCATAAGACCATCTTCAGAGGTAGCCAACCAACAAAAGAGTGGCATCTCTCCTAGCTCCAAATCGAACACGAGCAAGCTAACAGCTGGGAGAACTCTTAATGTACCAACCACAGAGGAAGGCGGTCAAGGTAGCAAGAAAAGACGGATAGGAAAGATAATGAAATGAATGCTCGAATGCTCACTTTCTTCAGGTGAGTAAGTTCCACAACTATTGTATGAGGATTCGATCACAGTCTCTGTATAAACGCAACATCATTCTCAACTTCCTATGCCCCAAGCTTTTGGATGGGAGTGAAACCCTCAGAGCTCTCATGTCGTCATAAATCCAATCTGTGGTCGCTTCGCCTACAACCGAAGAGGATGATCTCCTCTCTCGTAGCATCAAGAAGTTGAAACGCCGGGAGATTTGGTTGTCTGTAATGAGATGTTCCAGGTTGTGTACATAGAACCCGTGGAATGGATCGATCACTAATGCCCCAAATCCAAACTCAAAGGTTGGTTGGGGTTACAGATGTTTCAAGGATACCCTGCAGTTTGTTAAGGGTGAAGCTCCTTTCTATGTAGGCTCGGATGATTAAGAAGATGCAGGAGGCATCCGGACTCAGAGAAGACAGTTCCTTGGCCGCGGTTAACTATTACCAAAGAGTAGTGCATAAGTCTTAGGAAGCCTTAGCGTGCGTAGAACCCCTCGTGTCGGGAAGTGGGTCAGTTATCAGAAGAATATCAAGTTTCTGAGCTTTAAGGACTTTGGAGCTTTACTTTTCAATGATCGATCTGGATCATGGATTATCTCTGGTTAGATTCGAAAAAGGACTATCTCTAAAGATCCTTGGGTTGTTTATAGGGCATTATTTCACTCAAGTGGAGACCAAACTAAATACCATCCAAGGAGACTCTCTCAGATACCTTAGTCTGGGTGCGTCCCCCAGAGATCCCGATTTACTTGTTTCATTAACCTTATCTTATCAATGAATGCACAGTGGATTCATCGCAGACAGTAAGTGCTAGCAGGAGTACTCGGATACGGTCAATGGATCGAGGGCCCTGCAACACGTGGCAGAATATGACTTAAGAACACATGCCAGACTTTGCGTAACTTGATCAAGACTATACCGGACCTACACATAAGAATTTCCATTTCATAGAGCAACCTTTGATTGTTATAAGTGGGATACAAGTGGTCTTAAAGCTAGCTACGTGGCTAAACCATCAACGTCAACTAATAATCCTAGTAGAAAAACAATAAGAAGGAAAATTCCCAATCTATCGCCTCAATGCCCTTAATACAAAGCTAGAATTGGATTTCAATTAAGCTTGTGGATTGCAACAAACATAAGAAGAAGACAAATTCCGTCTATCAGGTTCAAGTCATTACTCCAAAGTCGAATTCAGCATCACTGAATTGGAAGGAGCCCGAGGTCGAGGACTAGAAGCTACTCTTGCTTTGCAGACACCAAGCATAATCTTGTCGCCATCTGGCCATAGGGACCATGCGGAGAAAAGAAAGAAGGCAAAAAGGGGCAGTGTCGTGGGGAGGTTCGTGCCTTCTTCCTACCTGAACAAATGCTATTAGTAGGGCTTGTTTCAAAGGCTTTAAGGAGCTAATACTTTTTCCTAAAATGTATGGTCAATCTTTTTGCGGGAAAGACAGAAATAGCATACGATTCGATGTTATGCAGACGGTTTTCTTGGCATCATGATGCAAACCATCTGAGATCGCTAATACCAGAGTAATGAGATGATAGGAATGATTCTCTTTACGATAAAGAGACAAACGAAACCCTACCTATTCTATTCTGCCTTCAAAGAAAGTGTTTTTCGCATCCACCATATTCTTATTAGTATCGAAGAGGGAATTGAGTTATGACTGCTTTCTTTTTTCAAGTGAAATAGAGACTTGAACTTATGCTTAAAAAGAAGAGAATTGAGATCTCCTGACCTAATAATTGAACTAAGGACGGAATTCCACTATCCTTATGAAAATTGGGTGTAGATGTTCCAAAAAATGCCTCTTATCGATGCTTTGAATAGCCCCGGTGCCTTAGGAATTGAGTCTAGTAAGGGAAGATCCGTCGATAGCATTCCTTCCCCGCTCTCTCTCACTCTGTCTTTAGCATTCCAGCGCGAAGTCCAATCGCTGCGAATTCTCAATGGAAGGGTCCTCATAGAAATAAGCACAACAAAGAGATTCCTCCTCACTTGCTTCTTTGACTTCTCTCTTCCAAATCCACTAAAAACAGCACTTGTATGAGCATACGGGGACTGAGAAGGGGATACATACATAAAGACTTGATAAACACTCCTTACCAGCTTTCGCCTTATCTTATGAGGTACTCTTGCGACCGGAAAAGAGGAAGATTATTCTATTCTGGACCTAGCCAATCCCTATCAAAGCCTAACCACCCTAGAAGAGATCTATAAAAGCTCAGCCCTAACCAGAGAAAGATTCGAAAAAGAGATAGAAAGCTAATAGAAAGTGGCTCGCTCCGTACACCCTACCTATTGCCTCGCCTTTATGTTATGTGCGAGTAAAAGTGCTTTTGACTAGAATATATATGGTATTACAAAGAATCTATATGGTAGAAAAATCCTATGAAGATGTATTCCAAAGTGCACTCATTGAGTCATAGTAAGATTCCATAATATTCCAATTTCCATAGAAAGAAGCATCAACTATAGATATAGCATTACTAGATTGAGGGGCACTACTAAATGGCAGGCAGGTAATGATATGGAATATGGTCACTTGCACTTGGCTAAGGGACTGCCGGGATCAAGATTGGAAGTTCAAAGGAAAGCAAGAGGCTGTGCATCTGAGAAAGATTATGCCTTATTTACTTCCCTAACCTAATTACTATCCTTCTGGCTTTTCTACCTTATTTTGCAGTTCCGTTCTTTGACTTACGCCCACACGAATTCAATTGCACATTCCAAGCCGACAAGGAACTACTAGACAAGACGACAAGGAACTACTAGACAAGACGACAAGACGACAAGTCACTACTAACCAAGCAACTACTAAACAAGCAGACAAGACGACAAGTAACTACTAATGTTACGCGTAGGGTGTGTCGCGGCAGTAAACTTGACCAAGCAACGGCGCAAGACGGCCAAGACACTACTAATGTGGCGCGGCAGCAACAATAGTATGTTATAACGAAGTTATGACAATTCCTGTTTTCAGCGGTAGCGAGCGAAAAGACGTTAGCGAGTTAAAAGCGGTAGCGAGTCCCTAGCGTCAGTCCGGCGGGTGGCGCGTCAGTAGTGTCTAGGCAGCGAGTTAAAACCGCGTAGGAGTTCTCGTGTCGCGGCAGCGAGTTAAAACCGCGTAGGAGTTCTGTATCCAGCATTACCGAATGCTTCCTTTACCGCCGATCTGTGGCTCGAACTTTTGAATAAGAGTAGGTGTTCCATTTTGGTTGGTTGGTTGGCTCTCTTTTACTTACCCTTTGATCTTTCCTTCCCTCCTATATTTCCTAGTTTCTAAGAGACTTATTAATGGAGCTATTAGTCCTTTTGAACCCGTATTACCAATATTCAGCATCTAGTATTTCATTAAAGAATTTCACTCAGTAGCCTGGCCTTTGACTCTATCTTTCTTTCCTTCCCGCCTCTACCTCAGACCTCAACACTTATTGAATTGTGCCAGGGTGAACACGGGACTTGTTCATAACTCTAAAATACTGGAGTAGCTTGGTGCCTTAAACTTAGATAATTGCCATATTGCCTTTTGCTTATTATGTTATGGGCTTCATAACCTTGTTGTGGTCCAAAAGTAGCTTTATGAAGTTTGCCCTTAGGGTTGACTCTCGACGCGCCCTCGCTTGAAACTCCAAGTATGACAAGTCTTATACTGTATTATTCTTATATGTTACTTGCTTCTTTGGGCTAAGCAACTCCTTAATTGGAATTGGACTCTCGAGCTTCGTATCTAAATCGAAGTTATTTATCTTCTGCCCTTAACCCAGCTTCTGTATAAAAGCCCTCTTTCTCTTAGTTTAGTAGTCAATTCCATTCGAGTTAATGGTAGATACACTTTTGCCAACACCGGTGACCAAACGTTACTGTCTTTCTGTCTTTCCTTGGATCAATTCCTTTCCTGCTCCGGGGTGTTAGCTACTTGGACTACTACTAGTTTCAGGGTAAGCCAGGACCACTCCACTACACCTCTGATTCAAGTTCATAATTCCCCTTATTTGTATACGCTTGGCTCTTTTGTTTTCTACCTTCTCTGATTTCTTGCTCTAGTAGTGGCTTGTCGTCTTGTCGGCTTGTCTACTTGTCCCGTTGCACCTTTCTTATTAGTTGTTTGTTTCTTTCTACCCTAAATAACATTAGTAGTGGTTTCCTTCTTTCTACCCTTAATCACAGGCTATTCCACTATAGACTGTTATTGCATTCCTTACAGTAAAGGCTACTCAACGAGATACTTGACTTTAGACTTAACTATAGTTTCTACCCGTTGCTTATTCTTGTTCTGTAGCTTCTTGTTCTTTCGCCGATGCACTTAGTTAGCTTATGGTGTTCGTTCGGGCGAGGAACAAGCTTAGCCGTTGTACGTTAGCTTACTTTAGAGCTTATTTCAAATAAAACCATCTTATTGCATTTATCTCACTCTTTACTTATCTTATTACTTACTTATTTATAGCATCTCTCTCTTACTCTTTACTCCTTACTAAAAACACTTATTGAACGACTTGTGGAAGAGCTTGCTCATTCGCCCTTGTTTGTAACTCTCAACTCACTGTTTACTGCTGGCTTAACGCACAACTCATAACTAAACTCTGCCTCTGTGCTTTATTATTGTAGGATACCAAACTCCTAAAACTCTAAAGTCATCCATCATTTCATTTCATCCTGCACAACAACCATGGAATCTGCACGACAACTAATGGAATTGGCTCTGCCTAACACTGCATTGCTTGCTAACTCCTCTCACTCCCTTAATTAAGGATAGATTGAAGCTATCCATATGCTGATATGCCCATAGCTGGAATGGCGAAGCAACAAGGGGGACAACGTGTAGGAGAAATGGAAGTTTTCTCTCTTGCCTTTGTCCGATCTATCTCTTTCGTTGTGAAATGGCTAAAGCTCACATGCCTTACAAAATAAGCTTGGCAGATCCGGTTTTCAGTCTCTCTTTGTTTATTAAACCCATTTTATTAACAAATACCAGTGTTGCACTAGAATAGGGTTTCCTGACTCGCCAAATGACAAAAGTAAAGCCCTAAGAGACCACTTTCGAATTGATTTACATTAGCTGCTTGATCAGTTAGTTACGATGACATTAACTATTCCATAAATATAAGTCCTATAAATGAGAAAAGAAACCAAGGTCAGCTCAGCTGATGATGGCTTCACCTTTTTGCTTTTGAAGAGTTCTAACTTGACTACCGCCGGAACAGGCTTCCGGGCCTTCATTCCAGCTAACTTGACTACAGCGAGATAGGGGCAACCTCTTTGACATCAGATCTTGTCATCCGGGCGGGCGTCGGATATCATTTCCTTCATTCCATTCTATGATCTCATCTCTTATAAATATGTGTGTTCTCAAAGCAAGGTAAGGAAAGCTTTCAAATGAATCAGTTCCCTTGGAAAGATATGGATAACACCCTATTATAGGTACGATTCCCAGTTGTTTGTCAATTGGAGGGGATGGATCCGGTAAGGAATAATGGAGTATCAGTCTCAATTCAACAAGCTCTTCCTCACTATAGAGCAGTCTTTTCTTCACTCTGCTGCGTCAATGTTCGCAGTTTGAATATCCTTTTTCACTTTTCGGGTAGAAGACTATTCTTATTGATTCCACGGTACAACCATGTTATTGATTCCACGGTACAACTATGGCAGGCAGTATCGTTTTTCTAGATAGATTGTAAATCGTGAAGTTAAGGGGAGAGCGAAGCAAGAGCGGGGACGGCTTACTACAGGTTGGTTACGAGAGAGACAAAGTTCAGGTTCCCTCGCCAAGCTGATCAACTCAGTGCCATATACAAAGTGCATTTTCTTAGAGGGAGTTCTAAGGAGTTAACGCATTTCACTAAGCACACATAAAGAGTCCCAATAATGATTAGCACTAAGTATAAGGAACAAATCAAAGTCAAATGAAACCCATACACTAAAGCGAAGTACCATAAAACCCACACACTAAAGCAATAAGAAGAGATAGGAAGGAAGTCAAACATAATAGCTCGACCCCTAATATCCAATTCCTAGAATTAGTCATAATAGATCGGATACGGGCCCTAAATCCGGATGCAGGTTAGTTTATTTGCTTACTTATTCCATAGTAATTGATCGAGATCCCTTAAGCGTTTCATAGGAGTTCAGATGCGGTGACGTCAAGAGCTTTCGATTTAGCCATTAAACCAGAGCAGAGCGTCCGCGACGGACTTTATACGCGAACTGGACGTCTCTTCCCGTAACCGCAACAAGAGGCACCATCTTATGCCAACCAAAAGGATTCTGCCGACTTCTACTGGTAAAGAAAGTCTAAACAAAAGCGCAAGAGTTTGGCTCAGTGAAAGCATGGCACAAAGACCTGGGCAAACAAATGAGAATAGGCTAAGCGGATCTCTTACGTGTGACATTCGCTTAGACCGACAGCATCGATAACACTATATCTTATCTGCTGAACGGAAGGCCCTTCCCGCGATAGCATAGTAATTATTCTAGGTTACCCCCTTCCAGAATGTACGGATCAGTCTCAATTCCACTAAGTATAGAAGTGAGTTCCGTTGCGCTAACTTTAGTTCCAGTCTATATCATCTGAGGTGAACATTCAGAAAGTCAAGCAAGGACGCGTTTAAGTCGGTAAGGAGTCAATAGTTATTTATATAGATCTAAGGAGTCAAGAATTAGATAAATGCTATAATAGAATATCCAGTCATATTTGGAATAAGCCCAAAAGTAAGCTAACGCACAATGTCTTGCTGAACTCCCTAACGCAAAAAGGGCTCAGGTAAATATTTCTGTCCCAACCTAACTCCATAAAAGCGCCCCTAAACGTAAAGGTGCTGAAAGCCAAACAAGCTATGTAAGTAAAAGCGCTGTAAACCATGATTAGTGGTCCAAGCTACTCGGGAACAATAAGTTATAAGTAAGCGATACAGTGTTCTTTAATATATTCATGACTAGGCAAGAAAGATTCAACAAACAAGGGCGCAAGACAAGGGCAAGAAAATAGTGGAGTTTGCCGGAACAAGTATAAAGAGTGCTTTCGGTGCCGGAGTAAGGGCGCAAGCTGTTGAGGTGAGTTCACCGTTCTTAAAGTAAGGAGTTAGCAGTCAGGGTGACTCAAGATTCTATATTATGCGAACAAGTAGGAGAGTCAAAATACCACTTTTGTAGTTGCTTGGCCTCAGCCGAGGAGCAGCATCGCGAGAAGGGCCATCACTTTCATATAGGTATTTTACTCAATAGGGGTGTTTTCTTTAAGGGTTCCCCTAGTCTCTTTCGCAACCTCTTCCCCGAGTTCGATGGTGCCCAGTTTAACCTGTCCTTCCACAAGTAATGGACCACTATTTGCAAATACCTTCTTAAATAGGATGATTATATCTATATTTTGGGAGAGCAAACTTCAAGTCAATTGCAGGAAACCATATAAGCTTCGGATTCGCATCAACGGTTGCCCCACAGCAGCCAAGCAATTATAAGTAAGCTTAAGAGCTGTGATGAGTGGGAGCAGGTCTATGATTACCCCTCTGTTTGTCAACTCGTGCTCTCCTCCTACACTTCAGTCCGGTCGGTATTCGAGGATATGCGTATTCAAAAGGACGTCGACTATTCAATAATCAAAAACGAAATATCCCTGTCGTTACCATAACAAACTACCCTGTTCGTAGCATAAGGCGTAAGGGCCCTTTTCAAGATCGTTTTATGAGGTTCAAGTTTGCAAATGTCATACCTAAACTTCAAAAGGAACGTATCATAGCTACCCTTTGGGGCTGCATCCACAGGAGACTTAATCAAAAGCAAGTACTTTGGAATAATGCCAAGTATATCCCCTTGCAGTACAATGAGGCGCCTGGTTCCATCTTATTTATTCCGAATAATGACCACCCCCCGGGCTCCCAAGCTACAAAAGATCCCATGGTTCGACTGGGTCAGCTGGAGTCAATACTAGAGACTGGAGACAGAGGTATTATAACTACAGAGGCTGGTAACACCATGAGACTTTGACTATCTAAGCTTGTAATTAGCCAACCCTGCCTCCACCCACGCTTATGATGAATATATCTACTTTAATGCCCAAATGCCTATTTCACAGTTGCTTACAAAGAGAACTGTGGAGGGTAGCGATCAGATAAAGGTGGGTGAGGTGCTATCCCTCCTGGAATTTGCTTGTGTCTCCCTGCCCCCTCAAACAAAAACCCTCATAGAACGAGTCAGTGACGTGCAGGTGCGATGGGAGCTGTTCAATTCCTTTGATAAACAATAGAGTCCTTTTACCCTCGGTGTTCTTAAGGAGAAAGACTGTGAGCCCCACCATCACTGGGACCATATGGGCCAATCCCCCCATGTTTGCCAAAGTTGCTGGATTCTGAGTTTGCCTATTTTGCCTCCTGGCCGCTCCAAGTTTACATTAGTGGTTTCCGCGTGTCTAACCTTATTTACTTATTGATTGCTCTTGCTTTAATAGTCTTCTCCTTTACTGGCACAGCGGATTCTATTACTTGATCCTCGGCTAGAGCGGCCCTGCCGCGACACATAATAGCAACTGCCGCGTAACATTAGTTTCCGGACTGCCGCGACACGTAATAGCAACTGCCGCGTCACCCGCACTACTGACGCGACACATTATACGTGTCTTGTCTAGTAGTGACTTGGCCCTACGCTACACATTATACGTTCCTTGTCGTCTTGGCCCCTTACCTGTAAACCACTTTTATTACCTAAGTAAACTAGAAAGTATATTAATGACAATATTCTCGGAGTGGCAGTAAAGTAGATGTATTCTTCTGACAAGTAGACAAGTTAACTACGTTGCTTGCTTGGCCTATCATATCCCGACTATTGGCCTATCTTATCTTTCTAAAGGATAACTGCAGCATCTCTTAACCCCGACCCCTTAACTGCACACATGGGTGATACTACTGGTGTTCTATGGAATGCCTTTGATGCGAGGACCAAGCTACTAGGCAAGTCGACCGGGGAATTGATTCCAACAATTGAAGTTGACCCCCGAGCACCCCCTTATATACAAGTGAACAGTAGAAGAACATTCCAACGAACATTCCCACTTATCTTCTTTCTTTCATAATAGAATAGAACTGATTCAACAAGAACAGAGCTTTCTGCTTCCCTTGATGGTTCCTTTGCTTTAAGATCTTTCATGGTTCCTTTGCTTGAAGATCTTTCTTTGTCCTGTATTCGACCCTTTCGCCAACACCGGTGACCAAACGTTACTGTCTTTCTGTCTTTATGTCTTTATGAGAAATATCTTCTTCCTTTCTTAACCCTACCGGAGTAACTGTTTGAAACAAGGCTCTATTTGTTTGATAGGCAATAGAAACCCTGCCCCTTGCCCTCGAAAGAAGTCTGTCCTAGGTAAGAAATAACTCTCCTTCTGACTGACTGTAGTACTACCTGTATGAAACAGCTAAGCCCCGACTTATGATTCGTCTGCACTAACTGTAAGGGAGTTTACATTGCTATCAGATAAAGCATGCAGTTCATAAATTCATCTTTTCCTCGGCGCGTTAGGCAGCTTCAAAACCAGTTAGATATTCGTCAGTTGTCAACTCCATTCATAAATTACGACTTACACTCCTGTTAGCGAGCGAGTTACCCTCTGTTGAAACAGCTTTGTTTGTTAGAGGGGCGGGCTTATGCTTCAGATTATTCTACCTAACCTTGATACTTAACTGGCACTAGGTTAGGATTCACTCATTCACACCGCGCTTCAACACCTTTATTTTCTTCTTTGATTCTTCTATCTCTATTGGTGCCAACAAGGATTTCATTTGATTCTTCTATCTCTATTGATGCCAACAAGGGACCCGGTCCAATAGGCTAAACTCTTTACTTACAGATCGAACCAGAGCAGTACTTACCAGGGGCAGGCAACCACTTAGGAATCAAATTGTTAATTACCCGCTTCAAAGCAAGCACCCTTGCCCACCTCGACTCCACTAGCTCTTGCTACAGCCAAGACAAAACTCAAGTGTCTAGGCGGGGCCGCTCTTTCTCTAGTTACTGGATTTCTGTCTTTATAAAGAAGAAAAAGAAGATGACATTCTTAACCCTCTATCCTTGTATTACATTCTTAACCCTCTATCCTTGTAATAGAATGAAACAACTACCCGAGTAACTGAATGAAACAAGCTAGGACGAACGGTTGACTTTGCCAATTACTTAAGGGCAAGAGCGGGACTACCTGCATTCATTATTTCTATTATTATAATAGTGGTTTACCCTATTCTTAGTTGCTATATCTATATATATATGAGTTGTTGAAATGCACTAGATCCGGAAAGTCTCTCGGACTAGATCAGAGACCCGCACATGCATGGTTGGTATAGAGCAAACTCGCAACTACTAGACAAGCCGACAAGCAACTCATAGTTTCATACCGAGCAGACTTAAAGCTACAGCACCAACTCAGGAACGCGTATTCAGGACTTAGGGAAGAAGGACAGATATTCTTAATTGTAACCCAAGAGCATAGGTAGCTGAAACCAGCAAGATAACTAGAAAGCGCTAAGTCAAGTCACGACTCTACTGATTTACTTACCGACACTCGAACTTCACTTTCCTTCCCTGAACCCCTCCCTGGACTCTAAACTGTCTGAAGAATGGAATTCAATCTTTGCGTCTCTTTGAAAAGAATTTCCTGTATCAGGAGCAGAGGCAGTGGTGGCTGTTATGGGGCTTAGAAGGTCTCATTCCTTTTACCACAAGTAACTAAGCTCTCTTAGTCAATGTTGACAATTCATTGAACCCTGCTGTCAACTAATAAAGAATTCACTTAACTCCATCTCTGGAACAAGCTTTGTATAATAGGCAAGAAAGAAAGTATTTATACGCTATCCATTCCCTTCTTTACTGAGGAATGGAATTGGAAGACATAGCTCCTAGACTCCACTTGAGAACTACATCTTTTCTTAGACCACATTACCAACTAACTCCGGATATCCCTTCCACTGGTGCCTCGTATCAAAGCTTAGTAATTGCTTTTCGCCCTGAACAACCATAAAGATTATAGGCAGAAATGCATTCGTTGCTCTCTTAGTCGGATTCAATGAAGTCTTGTATAGGTCGACCAGAGAAGATGTTGTGCTAAAGTAATCCCGAGTTTACGGAGGAGAGGAGATGAGCCAGTACTTTTAACACATTACCTCAAAGCCCGGTGGGCTGTAGGCTTTCCGAGTATCCAGGTAGGCTTTCCAAGTATAGAGTATAGTTGACTTTCCTAAGTCCTGTGTTCGGCAGATAAGTCGACTCATATTCATCCTATTATAATACAATAATAATCTAGTAGGGACCAAGCTACGTATACAAAGGCAGAGAGGGGAGACTCGTATGAAGTAGTTGCTAAGGGAAGAAAGAGAATCGTATCAAGTAAGCAATACAGTAATAACCCAGTAGCGGCGGCTGTTAAGGCCTAGATGCTTTAATACCTGTAGCGACTGTTGCTAAGGGCAGCGATAATGAGCTGGCTACTTGCTTGCCATGTTGCTAAGGGATCCTCATATTAGCTTCCTGCTTCCGGTGTTGTCGGTGAAGAAAGTTCATCAGTGAAATCTACTTTAATGGAATGTCCTGTTAGAAAGTAAGCTGCATAAGCTGTTTAGAGAGAGCCTCTGTATCTGAAGAATTCAAGTATACTCTAGAGAATAAGTGCACAAGTCAGCAGCAAACGGGACGGGAGTTTACAATTCAAATGAAACACGCGGAGTATAAAGATTCAATAAAAGGTTGACTTCAGCCCCAACAGTATTTCTTGACAGTGCGTAAAGGAGTTTATATTCCTGCTTGTTAAAAGAGACAGGCCCAACAAAACCAAGTGCTAAGGCGGGAGCGGGAGTTGTTGAAATGACTGTTTGACAAGGCGCTAACAGAAAGGGTGCTTCAATTCCTATCTGATATGCTATAGTATCGATCATATATATTATTCTTATATATTTTGATTATTATTGTATTTAGAGAATAAGAGTATCAAGCAGAATCTTAATCAGCAGCATAAAGTAAGTAAGCATAATAAGTTTCAAGTAAGGGTATAAAGTCAGCCCACACTGCAAAACTCAACAACACTAAAAAACGATCTCATGAATATTGACACCCTGGAAAGTAAGCTAATGCATAACCGTCAGCTCCGTTAGCGCAACAAACAAGCACTTTGTTCAGTATCTTTACACTCAATTCTATACCATATAAGAGAGAGAAAATCAAATGATTAACTGAATGTAGATGTAAGGTCGGCAAGAGATGGAGCTGAAGGTACTGGAAGCCTGTTCTTGTTGTGAGTCTCTTTCTGCTGAATTAGGACGATGTTTCTGCTAGAAAGTAAGTGGCAAGCGGGTGTCTCGTATAATATAGGTAATCCTCTTAAGCTCACTTTAGCTATTCATTAGGTAGGACTCCGGAATAACCGCCGGTGAACACAGGAGTAGTAGTTGCCGAACACAGGACTCGTTAATAACTGGTTATGTAGTAGCGCTGTAAAGATCTGTTTCTGAATCAAGTACTGCTGCACTGGGGAAGTTACCCTCAAGCCCTGTTCCTGCCACTAAACCAGAGCCGCTAGTGTTCAAAAAGCCCTGCCGGCTCCTTAGTTGCTTGTTGGGAATGAAACTTCATTAACTGCACTTGAAACTAACACTTTAACTTAAACGAAACTTTCTACTAGATAAAACACTGGAACTGGTGATTCCACAACTCAAGATAGATAGCCGGTATTGAACTACTAGTAGCCAACCCACCTAGTTATCTTGTTGACTAAACTAGCACTGCTTAATAAGCATTACTCATCCTATAGCCCAGCAGTATATCCTAATCTTGTTCCTACCGCCGGACTGAGCTTAATAGTTCTAAATTCAAAGAGAATGTCTTTCAGTTTACAGAGCTTATTTAGAATAGAAGCATATTAGTTGCCTAGGAGCCTCATTCGCGTATCAAAGAAATTGAGTCATCTAGTAAGGAAATTGGGGGTGCATCTTCAAATACAGGGGTTAGTAAACAGCTTCCCCTTCTACTGTTTCTGGTAATTCCGCTGCTTACTTTAGAACAGCTTCCCCTTCTTTTGTTGTTGCAAGAAGAGAGTAGTAAAGAGTCCAGAGCAATAACTTGGTTTGTTGACTTCGGATCAACTTTCATTTAAGTAAGGAATCCCATCCCCGCGGTAGAGCAAGAGAGTTAGTAAGAAGACCAGTATAAATAACTGCCCTTAGGTAGAGTTCAGAGTGACTTGCCCCTGTGAATAATAAATAGATATAAGGTGCTTTTGAGGATCGGAGTAATGACTGACGCTCTTAGAAAGCAGGAATTGTAATAGAGAACTTGTTGTTCGAGTTGAGTCTAGGAGCTAGGTCTTCCAATTCAAATTCTGTAATGAACTACTGATGCGATATACCCATACCTCCTAAGGCGACTCTCTTGATTCGATATACCACCTAAGGCGAGGCACCAAAACCGGTAGTAGTTGCTAAGTTCACTTGTCTAGTAGAGTAGCTTGCCTGTCAACTGGCACTGGCCTGATTGCTCTTTCCCTGCCCTCTTTTCTTTCCTCTATCAGTCCTTTACTAGTCATTAATTCTTTCTTCTTTACAAATACTAGTAGTGACTTGCCTGATGCAAGCGGGAAGGGAGGGAGTGCTGCAATGCGAGAGAGATAAGTATAGTACCCGGTTCTTTCTATTCTTAGTAGAGTGCCTGTCCTGGGTAGTAAATATGGAACCTTTCCGGGGGAGTATAGAGCTTTACTGTATTTCCATTCTATTCACTCTATTCTTTCTCTTCCCTTAAAGCAAGGGCAAGGCATAATAATTGCTATATAAATGAGTGTTTCTCTAGTACCATACCCAGTCCTGTCTTTGTCCTCCTCGCCAACACCTTCCTTTAGATCTGTTGTTTTATACCTTAATGTAATAAAGTAACTATAAGCGGGTAAAGAGATGGATTCCCTGTTTGCTAGATTAGCTGCTCACTGACTTTGTCTCCGGTCTTTATATGTATAAGATTCAATCTGAAGCATCAGATCTCTACGACTTAACTCAAATAGGGCATTCAAAAGCAAGAACTCGAGCAGGACTACTCAACTAGGGATTCTTTTCTCACTCGAACAGTACTACCGGTCTTCAACTCTTCCTCGAACAGGAACTGGGGATTAACTTAGCGCATCAAAGCCTCGCACCAAACCTCTCTTTACTGGAAGAACAGCCCTGCCGCGACACGAGAACTCCTACGCTACACCTGACGCGCTTTAACTCGCTAACGCAGAACACACTGACGCGTAACATTAGTTTCCGGACTGCCGCGACACGAGCTACGCGGAACATTAGTAGTTCCTTGTCGTCTTGTCTGTCCGCTAACGCCTTTTAACTCCTAACGCACCACATTAGCGAAACTACCCTACGCGCAACATTAGCCCAACTCTCTGCCGCGCCACATTAGTAGTGGCTTGTCTGCTTGTCGGCTTGTTCGTTAGTAGTGTCTTGTTCATTAGTAGTTGCTTGTTTAGTAGTTCCTTGTCGTCTTGGCCCTCCTTACTGGTGTCAGAAGCTATGGCTCCATCTCCTAGAGTGAGTTTTGTTGGCCACAGCAGCCTCCCTACTGTGGATAGGCTTGTTCCGTTTGGCATTTTGATTTACATGCTTTCTTTCTATTTCTATGTAGCTCTTATAGTGTTTGATTCTATCTTGCATATTATTAGTTTGCCAATGGTCCCCTCTCTCTTTATGTTTGGCATCTCTGTAGCAGTAAAAGGGAGATTCAAATGTTCTTTTGAGGCATCTTGGCTTGTGGCTTTATGAAGGCCCAGAGAATTAATCAAACTCTTGGAACCTGAGAGCTATCACTGCCCACTCTTTATGGCTGATCTGGAAATATAGGAATGAAGCTTCTTTCTCCAATACTCTGGAATCCTATTCTTTCTTTTACAAGCTGATTGCCCATCCTTTTGGCATCCTGAGAAATAGATGGCCCGCCCTACTTTGAATCTTAAGGATCTAATGGGTAAAGTACTAAGTAAATGGAATAGGCCGATATCTTATTGGTTGGATTACACTTTCTACTGTGATGGGGTTCTTGGCAGGACAAAGAAAGAATCATTTGGCGGGTGTCCTTCTCCGAGACAGCAATGGAATTTGTCTTGCAGAGCGGGAGGGAGATTATGTTACAATGCAAACGAAACAGTTCAGTCTTATAGTGTGAAGCTAAGGCAGTGTTCGAAGCATTCCAGCTAGTAAACTAGGAATAAATCATATACGTGTCGAAGCCGATGCAATGCTGTTGATAGAGGTTATCAATAGGCCGCCTTCCTTGGTTGGTCTATTGGAACTGTAAATACCTATATGAAGGAATTATTCACTCTTTATTTATGGAAGGAGGTAAGTTTACTCATTCTTTATTGAAGAGGTCCTAGGGTTTGCATAGAAACACATACAGAAGTGAACCGAACAAGCAAGATCGAGCTAGCTTTACTATGCTTGGGTTTGGAAGAGCAATTGGCCACATGATACAACGTTGGGGTTTGAAAGGGTAATTCGCTACATGATGCTTATAGTTTGGTTTGGAAGGGTAATTCGCTACCATTACTTTTTGTAGCTCTTGCTGTAATCTGTGCTCTCTTATTGTACTCGTTTGATTTAGTCATAGGGATCTTACCCCAGGCTTTCCTTTGTGTATAGTGGTCTATTCCGGATTAAGTATCTATTCTCCAAGCTCCCATAATTGATGCAGTAATGAAATAAGTGTGGCAGAAATGGGAATGAAAACCTGTTAGGGTGAAGCTCCATCAAGGCTGTCTTAGGAAAAAGGAACAGCAAAATCATTGAATTATGTATCGTATAGAACTGAACAAGCTACTACTAAACAACGTATTTGCATCCTTCTTATCTTCCCCGGATCAGGGCATTCAAAAAGCGGAAGGAGAGTGTATAAGTACTGAATGCAACCGGGAGGATAAAGTTACGAACACAATCCTAAAGTCGTAGGGCTAACATGGTGCGAAACGAGGGACAAGGTGCTGAAAGCCTGGATCGAATCGTGTCAGGGACCGGCTACTGGTATTACCGACCCCAAGAAAAGGGATGCACAACTTTGAGAGTTAGCGGAGACTGCCTTTCTATATGATGACGGTAAACCATCTTACTCCATTCCTTCCCCCTCAGGATCTTTATTCTAATATTCAATCAAAAGGGAACCGGCAAGACACTACTAGACAAGTAACTACTAATGTTCCGCGTAGGAGTTCTCGTGGCGCGTCAGTTGTTGCGCGTTAGCGAGTTAAAAGCGTTAGGGACAAGTAACTACTAATGTTACGCGTCAGTCGAACAAGCCACTACTAATGTGGTGCGTTAGGTAGCTAAAACGTCAGGAGTTACCGGTTACGCGTCAGTCGTTTTTGCGTTAGGAGTTAAAAGCGCGGCAGGAGTTCTAGTTCCGCGTAGGGCCAAGTAACTACTAGACAAGACACGTATAATGTGTCGCGTCAGTGAACTCGTTACGCTAAAGTGTTGCTATTACGTGTCGCGGCAGCGAGTTAAAACCGCGTAGGAGTTCTCGTGTCTAGGCAGGGCCGCTCTTCAAGCTTCAAGTCTTTTTCTTATTAATAAAGAAATCTTGAAATCAATCAATAAAGTACATCGGATGTGGTTGACAGCCTTTCCATAGAGAATACCTTTAGCCGACCTCTCCTCTGGCAACTCGGGATTACACTCGGGATGAAACAACAACAGGAGCAGACCTGCTTGCGTCATCTGATCTGGTCCACTTTACTGATTCACTTTCTTCCTCTCCTTTTGTCGAGCCAAACGTTGATCCTTTCCTCTAAACTGGAAGACCCGCTAGTAACAGACTTGAGAACAGCTTCCCCATCTTTGGAATCATATTGATCTTCTTTACCAGCTGCAGATCTGTCTTCCTCACCTGTAGACAGAAACACTCACTGCGCCAAGCTATTACTACAAACACATAGCAACAAAGAAATGAGTTATAACCCGTTATTCCGGAGTCCTGTATTCAAGGCGGAGGAGTGTATTGGCTTACTTTGGCACTGCTTCCCTTTTGCCTACTCGCTTAAGCAACAGCAATTGACTTAAGGGCTACTACTTGCCTTATACTAGCTGGTATCAAACAACGAATGAAACCACTATTGCATCTATTTGACTTGACGCATCCCTTTCTACTCGAACAAGAACAGAAAGAGTACACGCACCTTGAATTGAGCCATCTTCGCTGCCCTTTCAACCAATATACCCGCTTGTGGCTTCTGATCTGGTCTACTTTCCTGGCACTGCTTCTCAATAGGATGAAACAAGAACAGGATTGATTGATTTCTGTCTTGCTTTCCTTCCCTAGCTTCCCTTGATTCTTCTCTAGACTATCTGATTGCCCCTGAAGCCCATCCCGAGTTGAACTCACTCTATCCTCCTTGCCCACATGGTAGTCAATAGGCCAAGAAAGTGATTAGCCCCATCGATCGGAAGACACAGAGGAATTAGCCGAGGGGGCAACAACTAGCAGTGAGGTTAAGCTACTAAGGAAGGGAATGGCCTTGGGTATTGAACAAATTGAACTTGTTTACTTACTTTACTGACCGGGCATAAAAGAAAGGTTCACTCTGGCTTATATAATAGAGAATGAATGTTGGAATGCTCTTCTACTTAGAAACTTGACTTGCTCCCTATGATGCGGACTCCTCCAAAGCTCACTGCTGACTGCCGAAATAGGGGAGAGACCCATCTTGCTTTCTAACCATAGTACCCATCTTTCTACCAATTTAGAAGTTCCCTTAAAGTAGTGGTCCAGAGCCATAACGAAGCATAGCTAACCTGCCCTCTTGCTCTATAACTCTCCGGTAGGGATACTCGGTATTCCACTCGCACAGGACCTACCTGCATTCATTATTTCTATTAAGAAAGTTATAGTTATTTTATGAGACTTAGTTAGTACTTAGTCGGTCTAGTGGAAGAAGTGGTTTTGCCCCACTAAATGGAAGGGCTTTCTCCTTATATATATAGATAGGATAACTTCTTTTCATAGATAGGATGATTCAACTCGGTAGATAGGATTAAGAAAGGGCTGCGAAGATGGCTAGAACAAGAGCAAGGGCAACTCGGGATTACTTTAGCACAACATCTGATCTGGTCCACTTTACTGATGAACTTTCTTCACCGACAACACTAGCACTTATGATAACCCAGTCACTCACTACTGAGACTTTATACCCTCATTTCTATACTACAAAAGAAATGATTTGAAATCAGTGGATGCTTTTAGAAGTCTTTCCCATAAAACAACAAAAGTGATGTTATAAGCTCATTTATTCCTAACATCTTTATGGGCGAAGAAAGAAAGGACTTGCTCTTTTCTCTGCTAACTTCAGCAACCTCGGATCCCGCTCTGGCTCTTTCTCTTTCAACTAAGGCTTGAAGCTTTAAGAGCGGCCCTGCCGCGACACATTAGTAGTGTCTTGGCCGCTCCATTAGCTCTTTCTCCCCTAGCAGCAGTCGCTCCAGTAGAAACTATTGAACTCAGTATTTCTTTGACTCCGCCGCTACATTGCTTCCAAGACTATTGATTAACTCAGTAAGGCAAGTCACCATTAGAAACCTTCGCAACAAGGCCTAACTCATAGGTTTGACTCCTACGCTCCAGTAGCAACAATAGATCTTTCTCCCCTAGCAGCAGGGCAGCGAAGATATTGAGATGGCAATGCAGGTATGATCCAGCGCATTCAATGATTTCTATAGATATTAAGTAAGGGAATGCGATAGCAATGTCGATAAGCTACTACTTCAGAATGGAATAGAACCCAATCCGGTAGCTAACCCAACCCAGGCTTCTGATCTTGTTCCTGTGGTTTTCTACCCGCACTGGATTGAAGTCTTTCTTTCCTCTTGCCCTTGCCCTTGCTTTAAGAGAATCATATGTCTATTTCTGCCCTTTATAGCTCTCTTGCTTCTGCTTCAAAGCTAGATCCCATCTTCGCTGCCCTCGGCTCGGAAGGAAGGAATGCTGGTTGAAAGTATCCCCTAGCTGCCTACGCTCCATTAGCAACATGAACTCTATTCCCTCCGCTACAGTAGCAACTAACTATAGCTACAGGAGCTACATTGCATCATGCGGACAATGGGTCATAGGCTACAGGAGCTACTAAGTATACCATTGCTAAGGGATAAGAAGCTAATGGAGTTAATGTTGCTGAGGAAGCTAAGCAAGTAAGGCAATGTTGCTAATGTTGCAGCGGAGACTTATAGCTACAGGAGCTACATTGCATCATGCGGACAATGGGTCATAGGCTTCCTTCTATTCCCTATGCAACTATGCTTCATGCGGACAATGGGTCATAGGCTTCTACATTTCTTTACTCCTCTTTAATGCAATACTGGAATGCGGACAATGGGTCATAGGAAAGATTGCTAAGGTTAAGAAGTAGCTCCTTCGGACCCTTACTTATTAGGCTGCTTGTCGGCTTGTCGGCTTGTCTGCTTGTTTAGTAGTTCCTTGTCGTCTTGTCGTCTTGGCCCTTACCGCTTCAAAGCCTGTGAGATACCCCCGCGGAACCTTTTCAATCGACGAGATAAGTTCTTTGCTTTCCCTTTGTTGGCTACGATAGAGTTGTCAACTCGAGAAGAAGAAGAAGCTAGAGAATCCGCTGTTATTGTCCTGCGATTAGAGCTATAGTGAAGGTCAGCAAGGATCAAATAAGGCTTTAACCGAGTAGTGGAGTTGGGGAAATAAGAGATGAAGCGAGATCATAAGCAGTTGACATATAAGAAAAAGAATCATGAGCTAGGTGCAGAACAGAGAAGATACCAACTACTGTTTACTACGGTATAGGAGAAAGAGTTAACAAAGGAGCATTAAGTTGAAGGTCACTGTTCGGTTGGAAAAGGATCTTCACTTCAGCAACAGATGGAGGAGCTCGGCATGATGGATCTATAGGCCAGTTCATTCTTTCATTCAGTAGCAGACTTCGCTACATCGATATACCCCACTCAGGACTAGCTTCGATATACCCTACTTCGATGGTGCCGAACACAGGACTTGGTAACAACACGTAATAACTAGTTATTTGAGTTCCTTCTGATTCTTGTCTCCTTACTACATTGCTTGTCCCGTTGCGAGTCTAGTAGTTGCCTGGACCACTGCTTGCTTGTTGGACTCAGTACCTCTCTCTTCTCTGGTATTGACCTCAACTCTGATCTTGCTCTACTTTATTGATTGATAGAAAAGAAAAGTATCTGCTTGTCGTCTTGGCCCTTAGCAACCAGTAATTGATTCTTCAACCAACTCGGGCAAGGGTAAAGTCAAGTCAATAGTAGCTGCTTTCTCTTCTTTCCTTTCTCATTACTTTACTATACGTTAGCTGCTTTCTCTTCTTTCCTTATAGTGGATATGGGTAGCATTACGGGTAGCATTATAGTGGGTATGCAATAGTGGGTATAGGTCGCGGGTATGCGATAGTGGGTATGCGATAGTGGAATCCGTTATTGAAGAAGTTCTCTCCTAGAATAATATAGAATTGAGATGGGGTTGCACGCAGGAAGTAAAGGAGAAGTTGCGCGCAACTATCAATGTCTTGTCTCTTGATTCGATATGCCCGATACTACCTCATGCGAGGCACCTACATCTATTATTATATATTAATTATAGGAATTGACAACCATAGGAATTGACACCCACGCACTTCATACTCCAATCTTTAGTTAACCCGTATCGACTAGAATGCTACCCATAATGATACCCGCTTGATGCCTCTTCTCGAGTAGACCTCACTTATGTAGTTTGATGGCAAATCCCCTAGGAAGAGATCCAACCCGCACAGGACAAAGATCTTCAAGCAAGGGCAAGAGGAAATCCATCAATCAAGGGCAGCGAAGATGGCAAGTAAGTCAACCCAGTAGCTACTGAAGCTAGGGGATAAAGAGTTAATGTAGCTCCTGTAGCTGTAGAAGCCATAGTAGCGGAAGATGGGTCATATCCCTTCTAGATGCAATGGTACTATACTTACTTGCTTTACTACGTACTATTTGCTTGAACATATATTTATGCTTCTTATCCCTTAGCAACATTCACTCTATTCCTTCAGCTCCATTAGCAACATGAACTCTATTCCCTTAGCAACATTAATGGTACTATACTTCTACTGCTTGCTACTAGCTGTTGCTTCGCTCCAGCACTTATACCTTATGCTACTAGCTGTTGCTTCGCTCCAGCATATGCGGACAATGGGTCATAGGCATCATATGCTTCATTAGCAACATAGGCATCATGCGGACAATGGGTCATACTATTCCCTTAGCTTCCTTAGCAACATTCACTCTATTCCCTTAGCAGCCATGGGTTTAATAAACTTACTTGCTTAGCTTCCTTAGCAACTGCTTCTTAGCATCATGCGGACAATGGGTCATACTATTCCCTATGCAACTTAGCTTCTTCTACTTAATGCTAACTATAGCTACAGTAGCAACTAACTATAGCTACAGGAGCTACATTGCATCATGCGGACAATGGGTCATAGGCTTCTAGCTGCGCTGCATGGTATAAAAGCTTCTGCTACTAGCTGCGATGGATCGTACCTTCCATCTTGCAACTGCATGCGGACAATGGGTCATAGGCTTCCCATTAATGCTACTTAACTGCATGCAATGGTATACTTAATGCTACTTAACTGCTTCTTAGTACCTTATCTTACTTAGCAATGGTATAAAAGCTTGATGCAATGGTATCCAAATACTATATGCGCTCGATCGTACCCATGAGTTGCAACTGTTGCTAGGGGAGAAAGAGCTACTGTTTTGACTGCAGCTAGGGGTAAGATCATAAAGAGCTACTGTTGCTAAGGGAACTCGAGCTTAATTGACTCCAGTAGTTGCTTGTCGGCTTGGCGTTGTTAAATAGTTTCATTGACGCCTAACATCAGTAGGGTAAGTGAGGTCTACTCGATCAGGTGCAATGATGGGTGTTGGCGACCAGGTGGGTCTAAAAGCACTTGCTATAGAGGTCGGGTCGGTAAGCTATGAAAGGTATATTTATTATATATTAATTGTTACCGGATTCGATTTCTCTTTGAACCCACCCTGCTTCCTCACCCGAACCCTTCTTTTCTTCTTTAGAATCTGAGTAAGCATCAATTTCTTTCTTAAGAATAGAGTTTACGAACAGGGCAGGGCAGTTGACTCGGCATCAGGAAAGGGTGTTGGTACGATCTATCCCTCTTGTTGTTGGCTTCGGGCAAGAAGCAATTCCTTCTAATGCTGTCGGGGAAGAGTCAAGTACTGGCTTAGAAGATTGATTTCTATTTACCGCTACTCCGCAAATCACTACTGAAATGCGCTATTGCGGTAAGTTGAAGATAGAAAGAAGGACAGAAAGAAAGGGGAGTTGTGAAGTCGCCTGAGAGAATAGAATGAATCAGAAAGTAAGCTGTTCGCCCTGTGCCCAAGGTAAGAAAAAGAATCATTAGCTCTGTTCTGTTTAATTGAATTGAATTTGTTTAGTACAGCTTAGCAATTTGTTTAGTACAGCTTAGCTCCGGTAGGCATGATAACTTCGATAAGGAAGCTTCCCTAGGTGGTATTGTAGACGAGAGGGCAGCGAAGAATGAGCTGGGACCACGACCACTACACTACTTGGTGTCAACCCTTATTTCTCCTAATAATAAGATCTATTTTGATAGGGACCAAGCAGGGAAGCAGAAGCAAGAGAAGCATCAGTTCTAAAGTAAGCCGGGCTAGTTCAAGTTGCATTCCTATTTAGAAGCAGTTAGAAAGTAAGGGCTGCGTTTAGCTGCTGAGCTGCTAGTGGCGCATGTAACTACTTATTATAGGAGTAGCGGTAAGTTCACACTGGTTTCATGAAATTGACTAGCGACAGGAGCGAAAGAACTATCCTTCTCCACACGCGCATTCCTTCTCACGCCTTAACCCTACTTATGAACTGGAACTGGGGCAGGTAATTCTCTACACCCCGCTTCTTCACCAGCATCAAAGCCTTTTTCTTCTTCCTCGAAACAGTGACTAACAAGCCAGATAAGGTATTGAATTTCACTCCCGAGCAACCAAGACACTACTAATGTGTCGCGGTAGGAGCTGCGGAAAGTATCTCGCCCCTACTTGAGAATAGAGGCACCCTCCAATAGCTGAAGTAACAACAGTGGCTCTTTGTCCCCTAGCAACAGTCGCTACAGGGAATCTACTGGTATATCGATATACCCCACGATGGACTAGCTAACTAAGGGCAGTTCCAATTCCATTACTGGTTTCCTCGGTGCCAGCTTCATTCTTTAACTCCTTAGCAACAGCTAAAGCACCTTATAAGCAATACTAGCAGCTATTAGTACTTATTCTTACCGCTACTCCGAGAATCAATAGTAAAATGCGGAGTTGCGGTAAAGATAGATCCTAGTGAAATTCTACTACTTACTGGTTTCATGCTGTAGTTCATGTCAGAATTGCACCCGTGTCGAGAAGAGGTTGGAAAAGAGAGCACCGACAGTGAGACCCTGCCGCGACACCGAACGTAGTGTCTTGGCTCTTCCTCACCTGTAGACGAAACTAGAACTCTCTCCTTATTGGCTGCCGACCTATCCTATGGTATTGAAGTTAAGACCAGCCATATTCGCTGCCCTCGACTCGAGCGCACATCTTATAGAATCCAGTAAACACACTGCTTCCCTTGATGGACGCACACAGGACTCGGTAGACCAGAGAAGAACGAACACCCGATGTACTTTCTTTCTTTCCTGAACAGCTAGCCCTTACTTGATTCTTCTCCTTGCTTATCTTATTCATAGGCGAGTGCATTCAATTAGAAGAAGCAGGCCTGCATACATAGGCGAGTAAACCAGAGAAGAATGAAGATCAATCATAATAAAGAGCAGAAGCCGGGTCGAGAAGAGGTTCAATAAAATCAATATCAATTCTATCTATCTTTCTAAAGGACCGGACTAACGCCATGAACACTTTCCTCTGCCCCGCATTGAATAGAGGCACCCACGCACTGATCTAATCTTTAGTTAACCCATAGCTGCACCCATATATATTAGACACGCAGCACCCAACATCTTAAGTAGACCTAGACCTAGCATCAAAGCCAGATTCCTCTTAAACACCCGAAACTCGACTTGAAACAGCCAATCTCTAGTGTTCACCCCAGTAGCACTGGTCGCACTGGTAGCACTGTTCTTGTTCTTGTTAGAGTGGAAAGGGATGCTAAAAGTCAAATAGATGCTATAGTGGTTTTCTCCCTGGTTGAATCCCGAGTGTCATCCGAAATGTCATATATAATAAGCTAATAATTCATTTGATAGGGACCAAGCAGGTCCCCTCGTTCTTTATACTCTTCGATTTCCTACCTCGCCTTAACCCTACTATCTACTTCTGAAGACCACTCCCTTATTCTTAAGTCTCTTCGTCGGCTCCTCCGCCTCGAACACTGGTTAACTCAATCAAACCTTCGCTCCAGTAGCTCTTTCTCCCCTACGCTACAGGGTTTAATTAACTGACATGCGGGTTTCAATAAGAATAGTGATTGGGTACGATCGAGCGAGCACATATTCATAAGATAAGCAATGCAGGTACGAGCCAGCGCATCTAGTAATGGAAAGGGAAAGTGAAGCTCGTACCTCAAAGGGCGAGGAAAGGGAAAGTGAAGCTCGTACCGATAAGGGCGAGGAAAGGTAGTTGACAGTTAAGTAGATTCATAAAGGGGAGTGGAAGAAGTGATATTATATAAGATTGAAGATAAGTGGGAAGATAGAAGATAAGTGGGAATGCTCATTGGAAATAAGATATCAAATAAGTTCAATTTCATTCAACAAGGGATTCACAGAGAAAGAAGGCTTTGATACAGAAGCAAGAGCGGGAGTAGGAACAAGAGAATATACAGGAGCTGGAAAGTATCTAGTTGTTGGCAAAGGATATGAACCAGTGCAGTGTGGTATGCCAGCAGGGTGAAGTTAAGTTAATAGGAGCCTCATGAAGTTAGATGAGATGGATAACCGAGTCCTGTGTTCGAGGTTTTCTTGTTCAGTGCCAAAGTAAGCAGATGGAGTTGGATCAGTTGTTGGTGACGAGTAGATGTACGTACAGGATTTCTGTCTTTCTTTCTGTCCTTCCCGCATCTGAAGGAATGTGCTTACTTGCTTTGATGCTAGGTCTAGGTCTACTTCATATGATGGGTTCGAGTGTGGAAGACGTAGTTGCCAGAGAAGATGTGGATCAGGTGTTTCTAGTTTCTTTCTTTTTATTACTTCCTGATTGATAGTTGCGAGCGGGAAGGACATCACTGGTTAAGTAGTTGAACTCGCTCGGCTAATTCTTATGTTTCTTCTTCTCAAGCTTATGGATCCATTCCTTTGGCAGTGGAGGCAGTATCAAGTAGGTAAGCAGCCGGGGAAATACCCTTGCAACAAACACAGAGGAAACTAGGGGCCAAGCTGGCATACAGGCTTTGATGCGAGGTCTACTGATTCAACTCTAAGTGGTTGGTTTACTTTATTTAGAAGAATGAAGTTAGTCTTTCGCCTCTACTTTCTTTCCCATATGACTTGAAACCTGCATTCCAGTAGTTCATACAGATAAGAAACAGCAGAAAAGTATTGTTCCCCGCTTATAGAGCTAGGTAAGTAAGGAGAGGCACGTGTAATAAAGAAGCCAGAGGAGAGAGAGGCGAAGTCCAGTGATCAAGTAGTCTGCTGGCGAGGGAAGTAAACAGTAGTTAAGAAGCATTGAAAAGTTAGCTATAAATTAAGTAAGTAAGTAAGTAAACCCTGGAGCGGCGGGGAGAAAGAGGATTGATTCTCCAATTGCATTGAAAAAAGACGGGAAAACGGAAAAGTGGAATTACTTTTGAGCCATCTAGCAGGGAAAACGGGGTTGCATTGAAAAAAGACGGGAAAACGGAAATGGATCATGCTTTTTGACCTCGCTATTAGCGAATTTCCCCTCACTGCCTTTTTTACCGAGAAAACGCAATCGGTGCTCTCTTTGCCAACCTCTTCTCGAGTAGACAACAAAGGTAAAGAACGGATCTTATAGAAAAGCCAATAACTTACACCGAGTCAACTAGAGATGAAACTAGCACCGAATCTCTCTCTTCTTAACCCTCTGATTCTATATCTCTGGCTCATAAAACTAGCTACCCGCATTAGGTATTAGAATGGAATGCGAAACTGCGTCATCTGATCTGGTTGACTTTCCTGGCACAGCTAATTATTGAGTAGACCGGGAATAGAAGCAGTGGAAGCAGTTCGAAAGTAAGGAGCTGAAAGCCTGTTCTCAAGTATGGTAAGGTGCTGTAAAGCGAAAGAAAGTAGAGCATCGCAATGGTAATCAATTGTAGGAAATATAGAGCCTGTCCGACCAGGTGAGGGTACCTTGCTCGTATCGAATGACGCGCAACTATCACAAGAATGCTAGTTGGATTCTTCCCACGCGCAACACTAGTTATTCATGCCTCTGCAACGCGCGCAACTTCTCCTTTACTTCCTGCATGCAACTATATTAAAGAAAGAACACCCCTTCACCCGCGCAACTATCAATAGGGTGTAGAAGGCTCTAATCTCTGCTAACTAAAGAATGAATTACTACCCGCCAAGACACTACTAGACAAGTCGACAAGCCGACAAGACACTGCTAATGTGTCGCGTAGGGTAGTTGGACTAATGTGGCGCGTAGGAGTTAGTTGGCTAACCAAGCAACTACTAATGAACAAGCCGACAAGCAACTACTAATGTTGCGCGTAGGGTAGTTTGGCTAATGTGGTGCGTTAGGAGTTAAAAGGCGGTAGCGAGTTAAAAGAGCGTCAGTAGTGCCTCGTGTCGCGGCAGAGCCGCTCTTCTTTAAACTCCGAGAATCAATAGTCAAATGCGGAGTTGCGGTAAGTTATATCACACTTCTCTTTTGTTCCTAAGCTTGTTGATCCGCAGCTTCCTTTAGTAAGGCATCCGATCCAACTAGTCGACAAGCAAACGTAGCTTTCTCTGTGCTGTGAGATGAGATGGATAACCAAGTCCTGTGTTCGCTGTCTAGGCAGGAGCTATCCCACCCGGCTTCTTATCTTGTTCCTATAGCAGCTTCTGATCTTTCTTATGATTGATCTTCTGCTTGGGCCTCTGATTCAAGAGTTGCAAACACAGATTTAACTCGGTATGAAATTCCTCTACTAGGAGCACTAGGTAACAATCAACTACTACAAAGGCAAGAACTTAATAGAACTCATATAATATGGTTAGTTGTAGCTATTATGGAGTCCTGTGTTCGCTGTCTAGGCAGGAGCTCAGGCCGGGTTACGCGTTAGTCTAAGTAATCCTTTCTAAAGATAGAATGAATTGATATTGATGTCTACTTAAATGGACTAGCGGCAGCACTCAAACCAACCCCGGGCACCCTCAACTGTCGTAGAGAGAAGAATAGCCTGTGCCAGTAAAGGGCAGCGAAATAAGCTGGCAGATCTTTATTCCCTTGCATCTAGTAAACAAACTTCCCCAACTCGTATAGTAATAGAGTAGTCCGACCCCTTCAACAAGTAGTAGTCTAGGTCAAGTCACGTCTGCTTGGTTGCTCTTTCTATGGTGCTAGGCCAGTTCCGGTTCATTGATCTGAAGCGGGCAGGAAATCAAGAAAGACAGACTTCAATCCAGGTAGCTAGAAGTACTATTGATCCAGGACTTAGCGCAGAGGAAGCACCAAAAGACACTCTGTTTGAAGAGCCAAGCAACGTATACAAAGGCAAGCACCGAGTCAACTAGAGTTAAAGAATGGAGGCAAAGCAAATACTTCTCTGCGGAGGTGTTACTACTGCATAAGATTGGTCATAACCTTTACACCCAGAACTACTACTACCAAATGGTTGCGGCGGATACTAATACCAATGGTTGCGGCGGATACTAATGAGAACTACTACAGTCGGTGCTCTCTTTGCCAACTTAACTAGACTTGATTTCTGTCCTTCTCGCTCGCTACTCTCAATGCAGGTATGATCCAGCGCATTCAATGATTTCTATTGAGCAGGTACGATCGAGCGCATTCCTGTAATTAATAGCTATTGGGCCTAAATACATAGGCGAGCGCATGAAGTAATATAGTATTAGGTATTAGGTACGATCGATCGCATCTAGTAGTTGACATCGAATTGAACTCGAATGAAACCACTATAGCATCTAGTAATGGAAAGGAAAGGGAGTTGGGCCATAGTACATAATTGGTAGCGCATTCCTCTAAGGGATCGGATATAGGCTTCCACTTAATGCTACTTTTGCTACTGCTGCTAGGGCAGAAAGAGAATCCTAAGTTAGAGGTTGGCCCAGATCTTCTACTAACATTATGGTAAGCAGGTATGATCTAGCGCAGAAGCGGGGTGTAGAGAATTACCACCAAGTCACTACGCCGTCACTCGACAAGTCTTTCTTTGACTCCGCCGCTCCAGTTATTGATTAATGCTTTTTAGCCAATGGAGTTCTTGTTTTGAAAGAAAGTCGAGCATGGTTAGTGAATCCAGGAAAGAAAGAGCGAGCAAGCAACGAAGCTGGAGTGGAATAAAGATCTTTACCATCGGCCGGGGGTGAGCTCGGTGTCAGCGGCAGGGTTTGTTGAAAGAAGTATATTTGTTTACGACGTCCCTTATTCTTAAAGACATAACTTGCTAGCGAGCTGGTAGTAGTGAGTGAAGGAAATCAATATCAATAGTAGCAGAAAGAAATCGAACAATCAAGTCGAGCACGAGAAGAGTATAGATGTGGATGCCTCGTATGGGTGTCTAAAGTAAGCTGCAATCGATTCAACAAGAACAGAAAGATACACGTTACCAACAAACACGGAAGCAACAAAAGAAACTTGACTTGAAGCGGGAAGGAATGAAATAAAGAAAGTAGAGCAAGAAGCGAGTAGCGAGAGGTGCGAGTTCAGCCTAGGTTGGTTGCGAGGGTTGGAGAAGGTACTGAGGGTGATTTCCCATAAAACTATAGTAGCTGTTGTTACCGAGTCATGTGTTCATGGCGTCAGTAGATGCCCTTGTTGTGCGGCAGGAGCGGCTCGTTGCGAGTAAGTTATATCCTGGAAAGCAGGGTGTTGGGCTGTAGCTAGGGGAGAAAGAGCTAATGGAGCTAGGGGAGAAAGATCCCGTAACACTGCCGCGTAACCCGAACACTACTGACGCGACACACCCTACGCGTAACATTAGTTTCCGACTGCCGCGACACGTTAGTAGTGTCTTGTCTGTCGTCTTGGCCCCTTAGCAGCCATGGGTTTAATAAACTTACTTGCTTATAGGCCTCAGCAACATTCATTAGCTCTTTATCCCCGCCGCTCCAGGGTTTACTTACTTACTAATTAGTACGCTATTGGTTGGATGGAAGGAATAGAAACTTCTCTCGCTCACACTACTAGCAGGAATAGAATTAGAATGCACCTATTTGCACTCCATCATTTATAGATAAGATAGAAGTAGATGAGTGGAAAGGGAAGTTATTGGTGCCAGGTATGATAGAGATATTGGCTGTTGGGGAAATCAATAGTATAGGCTTCTACTCGACTATTAGACCTCAAGGAATATATATGGGCCTTTACTTGTTATTTGTATTCTGTTCTTTTGGTATGCATTAGTAGAATGACCTAGAAAGCAGGGTTAAGGGCTGCAGCTAGGGGATAAGGAGTTAATGTAGCTGAGGTTGCTAAGGAGTTTCTTAATACCTTATGCTAATGTTGCTAATGTTAGCTTGTTTCCTCTCTGTGCCTTTGTCTGCTTGGCGCTTCTGCTTACTTGAGAGATCCAGCTTCTGCTTACTTGAGTTAACCCATCCCCTGTTACGCTTGTCTCCTACTTTTAGGGTTACTTCTTGCTTTTTAGTGGAGTTGAGTGCTATCGGTCAGGGGCAATTCCTTCTTTGTCTACTGCCTTTGTCTACCCGGAGTTGGGTTAGTTTGACAGAGCAAGAGAGGGAATCAGTTCTAAAGTAAGCTAAAAGTGCCAATTTGTACAGGGAGTGACAGAGGAATTTGTTAGTTACAGACTGAATACGGGGCTAGTTCAATATAGTTTCTTCCTCGGTGCCAGCTTCATTCTTTTACTTACTGGTTTCATTCTGTAATTAGCTAGTGAAATTCTATAATGCAATACTTACATGCGGGTTTCACGTCATAGGTAAGAACGAGTTCAATCAGATTATTATTATGATGATTTATAAAGAAAGAAATCCATCAATACAGAAATAAGGAAATCGTGTCTCCTAGGCGCATCAACCAGCAACTGATAGGCTAGAATCTAGTAGTTCCCTACTTCACTCATGGGTCATACCGGTCACACTCATTACTTTGTTTGATCTATGTGTTTCAGATAGTAGCTTCAGTGGTTTTATTACCTCAGCAACAGGGCAGCAAGCGGGTATCTCGGCTCGGGCTAAACTCGATTCTTAAGTTCAATTCTGCCTTTCGGGATTCTCTATTTCATTGTCTAGTAGTAGTTTGTTCATTAGGAGTGTCTTGTCGGGTGTAAATTCCTATAATTAATATATAATAATAATAATAGATATTGAAAAGCATCTGATACAGGCTATTCTTCTATACTATATTAGATATGATCTTTCTATAGGAGATTCAATTGATGATTAAACGAGGGGTGAAACAAGAACAAGAACAGTACGACCGGTCTTCTACTCTGCATTCAGTAAAGGGATACTCGAACTAGACTCTAATCTCACTCTGTAAACAACTACTGATTCAACAGGGCTACGAAACTACTAAAATACAGATTCGACAGGACTCTCATCTAACTCTGTAAACAGCCAAGACACTCGGAATCATAAAGGCAGGAGCCACTAAGATGTTTGGTTCAAATGCATTCGTTGGAAAGTTTCCTAGGTTCAATGATAGGATTTCCCATAAAACTACTTTAGTTCTGAAATAGTGAATTTATTCCGCCAAGTCACTTATAATGTGATGCGGCAGGAGCGGGGAAGTAGGGTTCCGAGTCGCCAACACCAGAGCTAAACCTTGAAACAGCAGATGATCTTTCTTCCCTTAGCAACATGGCAAGCAAGTATTTCTTTGACTCCTCAGCTACAGTTATTGATTAATGCTTTTTATCCAAACCAACCGAAGTGTGTGCTCTGAACCAACCGAGGGCAGCGAATATAGCTGGCTTTGCCTATCTAGAACTATGGTAAGCAAGGGCGGAAAGAGAATCGTATCAAGTAAGCAAGGAAATAAAGAAAGAAAGAAAGAAAGTTACGTTACCAACCGCCAAGCAACAACAGTAGATGAACCTAATTCTAGTATCAAACTAAAGAAGAAAACCGTTAAGGGAGTAAGGAGTAAACAAAAGTGAATAAAATCGAAGATAGGGTTTCGAAAAGTAGGTACCATTTCTAGAACGATAGGTCCCATGTCAGCTCTAGGAATCTAAGCTCAAGTGCCAAAAAGCTACTTTCGCACGATCGGTTCCACTTAAGCAAGATCGATCCCTAGTTTCATTCTGATTGATAGTAGTTTGATTCTAATGGATAGTGGTTGCATTCCAAATTGATTAGCGGCCCTGCCTAGACACAGCCGTAGTGTCTTGGCTACTGGTTTCATTCTGATTGGTAGTAGTTTGATTCTCGTTGGTAGTAGTTGCATTCTCACTGTAGTGCCAAAAACTCAATTGAGGGTTCAGCACGATCGGTTCCATTAAGTGGTTTAATGGGTCAAAAGAAGTCTACATTGGGGGAAATTGGGGGAAAGTAAACGTGTCACGAAAGTAAGGGAAAAGAGATAGAGTTTTTCTTATGAACTTGTATATAAGGCGACTCTCTCTCTTAATCAACCGGCGGCTCTTCCTCTCTTAACAAAACTGAGGCTCTGTAATTCAATTCTTCAATGCTTACTTGCTCCGTTGGTTGAAGCTAAGTGCTCCGTTTTCGGGAGAGAGAGAACCAGTTTACAGTGTTGTTGATTCATAAAGGGGAGTTGACTATTTGTTTGCTTTAGAAGGCTAGGTCTAATGCGGAAGATTTGGAATAGTAATCTATGATATAGGGTATGCCATGTACTAAGGGAGTCGTATAACCTCTGAACAAAAAGAATGATTTCTTTCTTTAGGTAAGTATAGGAAGGAGCCTCATTGAGTTAGCGGAGAGGAACAATAACAGTATCGGTTTACAGAGGCTTTCAGCACCTTGTGTCATCAACGAACCCTGCCGCGACCCCTTATGTAATTGTATCAAGCAATGAGTTGGCGCAGGATCAGTTCTAAAGTAAGGGTTGGCTAATGACAAGCTGTTCAAGCAAGCATTCAATTAGAAGAAGCAGGTATGATCGAGCGACTGATCAGAATGAAACCAGTAAGGGCAAGAATGAAGCTGGCACCGAGGGTTGGAGGCTTAGAAGCGGGAAGTTGTGTTGAAAGTGAATGAGTTCGGGTCTGGCCTTCTGATAGAGTGAGTTCGGGAGTCAGGATACTCATCTGAAACAGTAGTTACGTAAGCAGGAATAGTGTGTTTCTCTCTTTGCTAAGGTTAGCTTGGCCCTCAAATCAATCCTATATAAAGATAACATATAATAGAATAGGGTTTCTTCTAAAGTGTGTGTATAGCATCAAGGGCAGTTTTTCACGTGAATGAGCAGGTAGCTTCCTTTCCTTATCCGATAGAGAGTACCAGTACTTTACCTCTCGCATCAAAGCAAGTACTTTCTTCTTTATCTAAGCTAACTTTCTTATCGTTGCTAACTTTCTTTCTTTATTATAGAAGCTTATATAACTGATCTTATATATGTATTTGTTCTTATTCCTGTTGTGCTCGAGCGGTAGGTTTGCTCCTTCTCTATTCTTTGTTTGATTTTCATAGTTGTTGTGTTGTTTTCAGGCGGGCTTTCCTTATTCCGTTTCAGTGTCTAGAGATTCCAAAGCTTGTATATATAAGGGCAAGTAGAAGAGTATCTGGCAACCCCGGTAAGCTAGCAATGTTCTGTTTGTTTACTAGATTCTATTAGTGGTGAACTATCTATCATCTATTCCTCAGCGTTAGCGACTATCTATCATCTATTCCTCAGCGTTAGCGAGCGGATTCTAAGGTTGCATGTTTCTTTCTTTTCTTTCGGCTTCTTCTTTCCTTCCCGCTATGGATTGTACATTCATGAGCCCTTATCCACATTACATTATTAGAGACGGCACCTTTACCAATAGCTATAGGGACCATTAGAAACTAAATTCTGGCCCTGACACATACTATATTAGACTCTTTACTTACCTTTGATTAGACTCATTACTTATCCTTTGCTGCTCTTGAGACTCGGTACCTTTCTTTATCTATCCTAAGAAAAGATGTTGCAATCCTATCCATCCACATCCAGGTCTACTCTTCTTACCCCAAAGATCGTTTCAACTTCGAATTTAACTAGATGGGCCATATGTATATAGACAGAGTCCGGGTCCTCAAGACAGACTATAGTATGAAAATAAGAACAAGGCTGGTACTATCATTTATCTTCTCTAAGTCAAACTCAAAGGAGAAAGCATCTTAGACTAGATCCTACCTTTTGAGGCACCTTTACTAGTTAAAGAAACACACAGGGCAGGTTTAGCTGCTGAGCTGCTGGCTTGCTTTGGTGCGCTCTTCTCGGCTGTAGCTCGGCTCCATATCAATCACCTCATTTCCCTTATTTTCCTTTCAAACAAATTCCCTATCATTTTTTACTCTACTCCAATCAATATCTTTCTTTTATCAGACGTGAGAGTGCGCGGAAAGAGGCCTTATGCATTTCTATCGTGGAAAGAGAGAGAGAGAGGGGCTTTCTTATTGCATGAGCTTAGCTTCATACTTATGTGTTATGAAAAGCATACGGCTTTCTAGGTCTATATTCTAAAATGGATCCATACATAGGTAAAGGTTTCTATTAGAAGATTGGATCTATACTATGAGGTCCATGGTTTCTATTTTGCTATTCTATCTATACGTAGGTCTTTAGTTTAGCCAATAGCATATTCTTTTCTACTAGCCCGAAATCTCTTTCTTTATGTATAAGCCATCGCCCTTGCCTCTCTTTTCCTACCTACCATTGTCTAATAGTATATCAAGTGGATCTGCTTACAATGTGATAGAGTCAAATGAACTTAGAATCTTATTATCGGAGTCTAGTTTTATTGATCATACTGAACGCTAGGCACTTTCTAAGCTAAAGTCGCTTTCATAGGCTAAGGAACGATTAATATAACTATGGAATTAAGAAAAGAAAACTATGGAAGGAATTCCGCAGAAAAGGGGCGGGGCTCTTTCGAATCCAAAATAGGAGCTTTAATAGCAAGATCTTCCGCGAGATCCAGTAAGATAATGAATCCGCCAGAAAAGTGATATAAGCTAGAGATCCCCAATATATATAAAGAGTGATATAAGCTATATGAGTCCCCATAAATAAGATATATATGAACTAGAGCATTGTCATCGTCTTGCTAAGTATTAATTAGGGTTTTTTCTTTTCTCCACGATAGAAGCCCACGGCGGATTACGATTAAACAATAAAAGCGGTAACAAACTCGTAGTCTTATAGGAAGGCATATTCAGTAGGATCAACAAGCCCACTTGACTTTTCATACTCTTTTGGCAGTAGCACACTTTCTTCGACTATGGGCGAAATAAACCTCAGTCAATGTCAATTTCAGATATAATAAGAATTCCATTATAAACAACTCCCTATTTGATTGAATGTTGCTTGTTCGGTCAATAAATCATTCTTATCCACTCAAGGAGAAATTACTGTTCCATAACTGTTCCATAAGTATTAGTATTTGGAAAGTGAATCAGTGTTATCGACCTATCTCCTTCCCCTCATTCCCCGACTTCTTCCCCGAACTCAACTTGAAGTTGACAATGAAATGGAATATCTCTGTAACCCGGGTATTAGCGAAAATCGTAGAAATAGCATGGTCTAAATAGTTTGGTAATATGAAACACCTTTAGTAGATATCTAAACTTGGAATGAATTTGATCTATCTCTTGCACCTGCTCTTGCTGCTTACTTTAACTCTGTCACCTTTCTTCGTCGGCTTACATGAGTTCTTACAACAATAAACTAACTAGTGCAGCGTAAATACAATAATAATGACCGTTACTTGTTCAAACGGCGAACTCTCAACTCTTTTCTTTCTACCTTACATTAAAGGCGGAAGCTTTCTACTATTAGAGCATGAAACACAAAGCAATTAATAAGTCTGGGCCATTGTGAAGTAAACCAGGTACTTTACAAACTCCGGTACTTGACGAACTCTGTAAGCAGATTCATACAGGCGAATACAGTACTCTTTTGTTTCCGCGCTAAAAGAATCAAGAACTTGTTATATTTCTTTACAAATCATATTCTATACGAGAACCTATGTGACTCGAAAGAAGCCTATTCTTCAGCCTCTACCTTATGTATAACTCATTAATAATATCTCCGGCAAAAGATATAAGACTCGTTTGTTCCCTTGAACTCTAATACAAGGTGCTGAAAGCCTCTATCTAATTGAACTCTTAATTAAAATAGACTAGAAATGAAGTACTTTGCAACAGCTACCCGTCACTTAGTACTTAGCAATAGCTACCCAAATCCAAATCCAAATACACTTTGGAATGTAACAAACACCATATACCCCGCCCATCACTATAGTCAAAAGCGTTAGCGCCACAGCTTTCATCATTTAGGCAGCCTCCCTCCAGCTTATTCAGTAATGTGAGCTTTGTAAGGAGTGTCGTTTTTCATTCCATATTCGTTACGCTAGATTCATTCCGCAGTCTAGATTCATTCCGCAGGTATATTGTAAGTCCAACTGGCCTGGCCCAGTTATTGTTAATTGTTGTGTTGCAGCGCTTATTGTAAGTCTAACCGGCCTACTTATTGTTAATTATTGTTAATGTTTGCTCAAGCAGTAGAAAGTCAAGTATCTCGTCTCAAGTCCTGTTAACTTGTATATAAGGGGGTATTCATCTGTTCAGTGCAGTAAGCTGTGCTGTCTTACCCTCTTTCTTCTATAATAGAATGTGCCCTAACCCGAAGATCCGGAGTTCAGTTAATATACTTCTATCAGTAGTGTCTCAGATAATCAATTCATGGTTGACTTCGGCCCTACTTTATTTAGGTGCTCCAGCAGTATCAAGTCAAGTCTGTCTCTCGTAAGGAGTTATCTCAAGCAGTCTAAGGTGAGGTATCAATCAATTAGGTGCTCCAGCAGTATCAAGTGTAGTTGCTCAAACAGTATATCAAGTGTATTTTCCAGAGGATGGAGTATATTGATTGTATATTTTAAGTCATGTTATTATTTGGCACTAGATTCTATTCATTAGGTAATTGGGTTCAAACTTTCCCCAGCCCCTTTTCATCAAAGGACTCCTAAATCAATCAATAGTATACGAAGCAGTGGTTGGTTACTATTAGAAGATGTAAATACTTATATATTTATACAATTTCTATATAAGATGTTACTTAGTCAATAAATAAATATTTGAGAGCTTTTTTACACATAAGGAAATCAAGTAACACACGAGATAATAATTATCTAACCTCACTTATTACTCTAAAGAATAGAATGGTTGTTAGTACCCCGTCTCTAAATAATAGAATTGTAAGTACCGGTACCAATAGAACCTATCTACCAGAATGTCGGCACCCAAAGCAAAGAGACGTAACTAGGACTTAACCGGTACCAATAGAACCGACCTACCCCCATTGATTAATTTCTTTATTTCACACTGTGCCTACAGCTCTGTGAATGCTTGCTTGCTCGTATCAAGTCTAAAGTAAGGTATCATAAGATTGGACCTTGACCCCCGGAAGAACTAACTAACGCGTAACGGCGCAGTTCAACTCAACTCCTAACGCACCCGCTCACTCAAGTTAGAGGGCAGTGAGTGTTTTTACTTTAGCTTCCAGATGTTTCACGCTCCATCGTCCAATAGTGTGGGCTTTCTTTGCCACTCTCCTTGCTTTATCTTATTCATTGAATCATTGACTAAAAACGCTTTCTAAACAACCTAACGACGGCGTGTTCTATGCCCATATTACTCTATTTATTGTTCTATGCCCATATTACTCCATATTGCCATATTCCTCTATATTGTTGGAAGCAATGCTCTGTCTTTAGTAAATTCTATACTCCGGTAGCTAAATTCAATTCCACTTTTAAGTAATAGCAGTGTTAGGTTAGTATCTTAGAAACAAATATCCGGAAGTAACCTAATATATCATAGGTGCTATGAAAATGATTGAGTAAAGACCAGAACAGAGCTATACCCATATATCATAGAAGAGAGTAAAAACACTGCGCAACAAACACTATCATAATGGAATATCTTAGTGTGGTTCAGCGAAATCCATATGATTCAAATAAGGAAGGTGCCTATTGCTTTAGTCTATCGTCCCGAGCGCAGGGAAATCATCTCTCTTCACTTAACTGCAACAAGCAACGCGCTAATGCGAACTCTTAGTATGCTTCAATTCGTTCAACGGAGCACCTTAACCTTTCAACTTGACTTCAGCAGTAGAGCCATTCAATTAATCTTTCTTTACACGATTCAACAATAACTAAACTTTCTTTGCTGAGATCAATACTCGGATTCTTATTACCCAATCTCATCGTAGATACGAGTTTCCTTTACGACAAGCAAGCATCTACACAACAAGTAACTGCAACATTAGTAAGGGCGGCTTCACAATCACCTACTTATACTTCCGCTTCAACACCGGATTCCGCTTATGCATCAGATTCTATTTAAACAAAGTATGATCCTGATCCAGCTGTTGCTCTTCATAGTATAGTATGGTTTCAAGTTAGCTTATGTTCCTTTTATCTAGTAGTAGTAGCCCTAGGAGCGGCGTCCTCTAGCTTTAGGAGAGTCTCTCTCTCTTTCAGTTCTTGTGTTGTCGTAGTATAGAATCAGAATGCTTAGCCCACCGGTTAAGGCTCAAGTAAGCTGCAATCGGTTCAACAATTGATGCTTGAGTGGACTCCACAAGTGCACTTTAGCAAGAGCCAAGACGACAAGCAGACACGTAACGTATACAAAAGCCAGAATCGGAAGGAACAAGTAACTCGCGCTACTTTATGGCGGTGTATTCACAGAAGACTAAAGCAGAAGGATGTGCTCTGGAACAATGCCAAATGAATCCCATTAAACTACAATGAGGCAAAAGTCCCAATCCACCTATACCTAGTAGAACCCCTATTCCTAGTCAGACTCCCTCTGCCGCTCTCCCTCAATTGCAGGCTGAGGAATAGCTACTCTCAAAGGGTTATAGAGATTTGCTAGTCCCATCCAAGGACAAAAAGAGAAAATGAGTTATAGTTGATAAGATGGAGAGGCATAAGTTCATATGTAATGAGCACATCCACTTCAATGCGCAAATGCATGTAGACCGTGTGTGCACAAAAACTCCTATATAGGGGGGTGCAAACATGGTACTAAAGGATGAGCTATTTCTTTGAATTCGTATATTTCCCCTTGAAATCTCCACATCATCTGCGAGCTGAACAGGGTCAAGAGGGGTTCATAGAGTGGAAGCAGCTAAATAGCTTCGATAAGCAGTTAAGCCCTTTCTCTCTGAGAGTCCTCAGCAATAGAGAAGATAGACGCTACTGGAGCAGGTAGGAGGTATATTAGTAAGATATTAAAGAGGATTGAGATTCCGACTCGGTTGCATATTACGCTGCGTGGTCTCTGCAAGCTTTTATTAAAGGTTTCCGCATATCAAGCGCAGTTGTCTTCACTTATACCCACTGAGATACTTGGAGTCCAGAGGCTTTTGGGTATTCTAAAAGTAAACAGCCTCTCCCTAAAGTAATACCCCTGTGATTTCTTCTGAGGTGACTTTGAAGATAACTGGGGGCACAGTGAAGTCTTCTACAGTATAAATAACCCCTGTCCGCCGAGCAACAATAAATACTAAAAGAAGCTGGGGATAAAGAGGAGGATTAACATTGTGTTTTTCCAGGGGCGCCTTTTCTTACCCATCTCATTCTGAACTGCCCTTTCTTTATTGTTGGCCCCTAAGCCCAGTTACCCAACCCCTTCGATGCACGACCGAACGAACAATGAACGAGGTACGTAGTTGCCGGGGTACCTTCGATACATGGGTGAATGAACGGTTCTACTTAAATAATGAGTCCATGCCCGCTCTATAGGTGTGTTTGTTTCTCCCGTCGGTAGGTGTTTTTGTGCCGATGTTCGTTCAGTCGCCAGGTAGCTCTAACAAGCAGAAAAACCACTAAGGAAAAGAATAATAGTCATTGATATATAAAAGAATATAAGTAATAGAATCATTGTTTACAAAGCAAAGTCAGAGAATAATGGATAAGGAATAGAATCATTGATGAAAAACAAAGTAAGAGAAGAATCAAAGTATAAAAATAAGGAATTGACAACAACCGTAAGAAACAAACTACAGAAAGAAAGAATCAAATAGTGCTTATAATACCCGTTCTCATAACCGGGAATTCTTCTTCATTCTTCTAATACTTGAAATAGACACCGGGAAGCCGACTACTATTGAAAAGGCAGCTATGAATAGCCATTCTCGAGTTACCCAATCCTGTCTCTAAGTCGTATTATTTGACAAAGCCTATTAGCCTGCCGGAGCCCTTATGACACCTAATTCCTTTCCAACTGACCCGCCCCTCTTTGTCGAGAGTGTTCCATGGCTGTTAAGGGAGTTTTTAGTTAACACTTTCGAGTGCCAAAACCCAACTTGTGAGCTTTCACTGGTGCTTCTCCTACTTTTAATTAGAATAAAGAAAGAAACTAGTGCCTCTAATACCTTAACTCAGCAAGCAACGGGCCAATAAGAATTCGTGGAGCAATAAGGAGTTCTTAATCGTTATAATAAGTTATGCATTTTGGGCCGAGGATACCTTTCTAAGCATACCAATACCGAGATAATAATCAGAATATAAGAAATAATGCCAATAAGAAGTAAGAAGCCAACTCAAGAGAATATAGCGAGTAAGTCAAAGAATTTAACCAGAGTCCGGGAATCTACCTTATTACTATCAGAACCCCACTACTCCACACAAGGCGTGTTGCCCTGTCTTTCTTATATTCTTTAACTGGTGCCTATCAGTCTACCCTTCCCAACAACCAGCCTATAGCTCTTTGGTTGCAAACTAGCATCGGGGGAAATCAATATGAATTACCGCCCCCAAACACCCCAAGGCATGGCTTTCAAGCATTGTATATCAGCCTGTTACTCGTACTTTTCATTCCTTATTTTATAATATAGAATGTAATGCATAGGTATGATCCTATCGCCTATAGAGGTGGAACCCAACTACAATTTCTGGTAATTCAAAAAGCAAAAGGGTTGGCTAATGACAAGCTAGTACCGGCAAGACCTTGATTAACCAATAACGAACGAAAAGACGCAAACAAAGAAAATAGGACGACCTCGAACCTGCTTACTATCCTCTATATCTAAAGGCTTACTCTACAGCCTATGTGCTTTTAACCCCCGGCTTTGATTCTAACTATCCTCCCTTCGACCCTGTAGTTATAGGCTCCAATCCATCCACCAAGCAACTACTCACTATCTGGACTACCGGGCTATGAAATTAGTAGTTAGGCAAAGGCTAAGAGGGGAAGGAACCATAAAGCACATCTTTAGTCTTGAAGTATATTTCCAGTCAACTTTCTCAATCAGATGTTCAACTCCGAGGTATAGGAGAAGAATGGAGCAAGTCAGAAAGAAGTTTGCAGAGAGTCGCCCGAGGTAGATAAGATTCAATAGTCAGAGTAGAAAGGGAAGTTATTGGCCTAAGATCTCTGGATTAAGTGCTTGTGTTAAGCTATGAGGAAATAGATAACCTGGAGAAATTGAGTGGAGTAGCAGAACCCGCCCAAGTTTGGATGTTTACTCGGTATTCCACAACTCCTGATAGATAGCTGGTCTAGTCTACTCGATCAGAGGCAAGAGAGGGCAGGGCATAGTCAAGTACATGCTTTGAAGTCAAATAGATAGTTTCAAGATCATCTGCAGGAGATGGATCCGAAGCAGGGAAAGTTGAAGCAAGATATTCCAAATCTTCCGCATCTAAGGCAACTCAGTAGTGACCGTAAGAATCCCACTCAAGCAGAGTAATTAGTTAGTTACAGACTCAAGACCGGGCTAGTTCAATATGGTTTCCGACTTACTTACATAGGGGCAGCAGCCCTAGATGGTGTTTTAGACGAGAGAAGATCTGAACCAGTGTGGTATCAGTGCAAGCCAGAGTGTCATCCTAAGTTGATCCTATTAGAAGATCAAGATTAGAAGCGGAACCTTCAACTTAATGCTCCAATCTAGTAGCTGTGTTGTCTCAAGTAAAAGACTATAAACAGGAAAAGCACCAAGCAGACTCCTACTGAAAAGCAGAATGGAATGGAAGTAGTAGCCAGAGGATAGGTAGGCACGGGAAGAAAGATCTGAATCAGCAGTTAAAAGATCTGATTTAGCACATAGGTTATTAAACCCCTTTAGTATAGGCTCCACTCTAATACTTTAGTTACTTTTCTGCTTGTCGTCTTGGCGAATTGATCCCGTATAGATCTATTAGTGAACAAGCCTACTTCCCCCAACTTAACTGCAAATTACCTTTTCACTGCTGATTGACTTTCTCCAGCGTCAGGACAGGACTCGTTACTAACAGCTAGAGCAGAGAGAGTAAGCACCACTACCCTTAACTCGTCTTCTCAAGCTTATGTATCAAAGCCATGGTCAACGTATCAGAACGAGTGTACCCCAAGCTAAGTATCAGAACCTATTATTGGAACGGGTTGGCTAGAAGGAGGAACCCTTAAGGAGATGCACACTAGCGCCTTTCAGGAGAGGATTTACTGGAACTAAACTAATTCATATACTTACTTGTGGAATTCCTTCAAAAGAGGATTGACTATAGTATTAGTACAGGAGTGAAAGAGGATTTATCAGAGTAGCGGTAAAGAGGAAAGTCAACAAAGATGAAGCAGTGGAAGCAGTGCGAAAGGAAAGCTCTAATTCAATACCAGAGAGAAGAGGTCGGCAACCAAGGAAAGGAGGCTCAATATTAAGAAGAAAAGTTTGTTAGCCAGAAGCGAGGTAGGGTTAGTTCAATTAGTGCAATACCGGGTAGTCAACAGCCCAGCCACTACTAGAGTCAGTTTCAAAGTCAGAAGCCCTAACACAGGACTAAGTAAGAATGAATAGAGTTGACTTATCGCTACCCGTCAGCAGGATATCAAGCCAAAGAATGCCAAGTGAAAGTTCTCAAGTAGGGTTAAGGCTTTTTGAATTACTTGTTGAATTCCTTAACTAGGGTAGGTTTGCGAGAAGGAGGTCGGCAGGCAAGGGCCGCTAGTAAACTGAGGGATCTTTCTGCCCTTAGCTACTGGGTTGAAAATACTTACTTGCAACATTCTTAGTGTGCTAGGTCATACCTTTACTTATTAGTAATACAAGTTAAAGAGAGTTCAGTCGAGTTTGGGGCAGAAGAGAAATCAATTCCATGCTTTGAAGCGGGAAGTTCAGAGTCTTGGCTTTGAAGCGGTGGAATAGAAGCAGTGCGAGTTATAGAGAGCATAAAACTCACCTTGTTTCATAAGAATAAGAGGTGAAAGCCTAAGCCAAAGATGGATCTTTTAGAGTGGAATACAGGTGGTACTGTGCGAGTGGTACTGGTCGAGTGAGAGTGAGAAAGGAAGGTGAAAGCGCGGGAAGTGTAGTTCAATTGTCTTGGAAAGTATCTAGGGTTGGTTGGTCTTAGTCCTGTGTTCGGGTTTCTTCTATGGAATGCTCGTTGGAATGCTCGTTGGAATGAATTGAACTCGGAGGAACCCTATTTAGTAGGAAATTGTTGCTGCCGCGGAACCCCGAACTCCTGCCGCGGAACGAGTTCACTGACGCGACACGAGAACTCCTACGCTCCACGACTGACGCGTAACGTTAGTAGTTACTTGTCGGCTTGTTTAGTAGTTGTTTGGCTTACCGAGAAAACGTGAGTGAGTTGAACTACAGCAACAAGTAGCTCTTTCCGATCTTACCCCTAGCTGCCTACGCTCCATTAGCTACTGGTATTAAGAAACTCCGCCGCTGCTACTTCCCTTAGCTGCCTATGCTACTGGGTTATTACTGACTTGCTTATAGGCCTTAGACTTGAAACCTGCATGCAACCTTCCCTATTACTTTCAACCAGCATTCCAGTAGTTCATTAAAGAATTCGAATTGAATTAACCAGTAGCAACAAAGCCAGTACTTGATTCTTTACCAGAGCTGCACTTGACAAACAATAGATTTATAGGCACCCCGAGTGGAATCTTATAAAGAAGCACGGTAGGCAAGGGCAATAACAAGTGCTATAAAGAGAAGTTGAAAAGCAAGCAACGTAGTTAGTGAGATTTATAGGCACCCCGAAACTTACTATAGAGGCCTCCATAACTAGAAAATTGACATTACTCTCATTGCTTAACACAAGCACTATAACCTCTCTCTTGCCAACTAACTGACGCCTCTGATCCAGCTCTATCTTCTGCTTTGAGTGAATGAACCCCTACCCGACTTCCTAGAGATCCTAGAACATCATCTTTTCTCTTTTCTCTCTGCAAACTTCATGAGGCTCATCTACTTCCCTCTTTTTCGTTCTGATTGACTGCTTTAGCGTCAGTGCTTTAGCGTCCGTACTTCATTCTTGCCCTTACTTGTTTACTTGTTGAGTTTAGAGATTCTAGCCTATCAGCAACCTCGGATCCTTCTCTTGTAGACTAGGATTCAAAACTACTAGCTCCGGATATCCCTTCCACTGGTGCCTATTATGGGTGCTTAGCCTTAGGAGGTATAATAGATGTGGGTGCCTCTTGCCTATGTCCTCCGCGGTCACTATATTAATTACTATTCATTACTAAACAAAGCAAGATCGGGTGATGAAGCATCTGCCCCACCACGAACAATACTTTAGGTCCCTTCCACTGATCCAACATCTGCTCTTTCTTCTGTGGCTTGTGCTTTCGATCTATCCCCTTTTTATTGTTCCCTTTCCCTTGCTGAACTCTGTCCTTAGCGCTTCTTCTCTAAACTCACTTTCTTATGGTTTTATTACCATGTAGCGCATTCCTTTAATGACTGAACCGCTCCTGTCGCTCGAACAATTGCCCCAACTCCCTTAGTATAGATTTCGACTTAGTTCACTATAGTAGATGTCTTAAGCGGGGGATCTTTGCTTATCGAACTTGAAATCAATCTAAAGTCAAAGGTGTGGTTGTAGACCTAACGAACCCGAACCTTGCTTTTGAGTCCTGTGTGTTTGAGGTTTCCTTCAATAGGACATAGTTAAGCTCCTCGCATTGACATAACTGCATTGAGTGCAAATGAGGGCAGCGAAGATGGCTTCCCAACACCCATCATTGCACCTGGTCGCCAACACCCATCTCATTGCACCTGATCGATCTATTGCTGTCAATGCGCCAAGACAAAAGTAATGTTAAGCGGTAGGAGCTGCTTCAAGTCATAAACACGTTCTATTGAGTTATTCCGAAGTCCTGTATTCGCTGGCGCGTCAGTAGTGTCTAGGCAGGGCCGCTCTAACAAAGCTGCTGGCTACTTCGAGTATCTTTATGTTCGAGTTGAATCTTAGATAGAATCATAAGTTCGATAAGTCAGTAGCAAAGAAGGTAGAGTTCCGGTCATAAACAGGATCAAGGTTCTGGATCAGAAGACACAGTAAGATTCCAAGAAAATGGAGCAGAATACATATGAGAGGCAGCCCTTACATTAAGGACAGAGGCAGAGGTAGGCAAGGGAATAAACATAATCCTTAGCCGGGTGTGGGCAGCTCTAAAGTAGAAAAGTGAGATCCATCCCTATTCTTCTCTGTCAACTAAGTAAGTTATGGCTCTGGACTACTATTGGCCTACTTTCACTTCACCTTGAGACTTAATCGACGGAGCTGAGCATTCCATTCTGAAATTGTGTATTTCTATAGGTAGGATAGCACTCATTCATTTTTATAGGATAGGCACTCATTAACGAAGCCCTTACTTTCTACTTTACCTCAGTAAGTGGCGTTTAGGAATTAAGTAGAACGTGAGCTTTAGAGTTTTTAAGCCGAGTTATTGATGGAGTTCTCGTGTTTTGTCCCTACTATTATTATAGCAGATGTTTTCCATTTCTTTGATTCAAAAGCAGCAGGAGCAAGCAACGTCTTATTGTATTGTTTCGAGGTGTCGACATCAATGTTCTATTCAAACAGTGAGGTTTCAAGCAATGATGTGAGTTTCGAGTTCAGAGTTGTATACTTGAAAAGCGGGTGCCACCGGGCAATAGTGTTAGGTTCATTTGTTCTATATTAGGTACGCAAGATGGATGATTGGATTTCACTGTTGTACGTTAGAGTCTCGAGGTGCTGGTGCATAAGCTTATTTTCGTGTTTTGTGCGCCGGCTCAATCTATTCAATCCTTAAAGCAGTGTGGCACAATAAAATCATATTATTTACAGCTGCATCCAACACTAAAGTACATCATTATTCCCTCTTGTTTGTGCTGCGCTTGCTTGTTCAGCTTACTCAATTGCTTTTTCTATTCAGCCTTATGGGGGGCGCGGAACCTAACAGCTTTGCCTCTCAACCTAAAGGCAGAGTCAGATCAGAGTGCTCCTTTCTTGCCAAAGGCAGAGTTCGAGTGCTCCTTTCTTGCCCGAGTTCTCTAAACTCACATAAGCTTTTGCGCCCTAGCTTGTTTATTCGCCGCTGCTTGTTTCATCCTCACTGCTTCCATTTGAAAAGAATGAAAGTAAGAATAATAAGTAAACATAGTATAGCAAAAGGTAATAGAACTATCAAGGACAACACCGCTATGTCCCTTTCTTTTGCTTCAAAACGACACACCCACCGTTTGACTTGAATAGAGGATTCGGCACCCGTTCAAGTACACTTAGTGTTTATAACGAAACTCCTAACACGCGAGCTACTTAACCCGGGGTTGCTTGTTCATCTCGCAAAGAGGAATTGAAACACCACTCTGTTAGCGCAACTCATGAATCTCAATTGGACTTTCTAGCCTAGTAAATAAGATATGATGATTTGTTGGTAAGGAAGATTTATATGGAATCTCACTTGCGCCTGCATCCTTACTGAACCGACCTTAACTCTATCACTTGTTCTTGCACCGCCATCCCAATAGACTATCCAGATGGAGCTTGCCTTTCCTATGTGTTTACTTACCGCCTGCTTTATCTAAGTCATTCCCATCCGCGCCATTCCTATGTCTTTACAGCTTTTATCTAAGTCATTCCCGTCCACCATTCCTATGTTTTTACCGCCTTTATCTAAGTCATTATTGACGACGCCTTTCCATTCCTTTCCCTCAGAACCGACAGGTCAACCAGTATGTCCCTATTGCTCCCCTCAGCTGATTGATTTTCCAAGTAAGTTGCTTCTTTTTCTTTAGAAGCTTCACGTAACACCTTACAGCCAGAGATCAGAACCCGACTATCCCCACTCTAGTGTTGGAGGGAATGAAATGATCGAGTCAAAGCAGTCTAGCGGTTTCAGTCGGCTTGTAATAACTTCGTCGTGTCCTCTTGCTCGTGAGCTTGGCACAGGTTGCTCTCTTATTGAGGGAAGGGCTTAGATGCAGGGTAAGTCACAATAATGTTGGCGTATCTGGAGAAGAGAATCTATACAGCCCACAGTAGCTCCTAACGCAACACGCGACTGACGCTCGAGATTAGGACTATAGATTACAGCCAAGCCCTCTCTCGCCTTAACCTTTCTTTGATAGGGTTTCCTCGGTGCCTGCTTCATACCTATAGATAGTATAATGTGCTCGATCATACCAGCTTCTTATCTATATAGTAAAAGGAGTGGTCCAGGAGTTCAATCAGATCTTTCGTGCCCCAGTAGATAACTCTTTCTTGCCCGAGTAGATAAGAGAGTAAACCGGCTTTCATTCCAATTATTAGCTTATTAGAGGATTCTATTTACTATAACAATAGTACGAAAAGCAACCCTACCGACCAGTAGACCAAGATCATAAGTTGCAAGCGGAAGTAGCAAGCGGGTCAGTCCTTTCTTTCCGCTCACTACCTAGACACCGAACACAGGACTTGACTAACAAGCAAGCCCGAGCATCATCTTTTCTCTTTACCAACTAACCTAACTCGGGTAGGCTTCAACACCCCCCTTTCGAACTGGAACTGGTGATGCAACTACTAACTATGGGGATCGTATAACCTTGCTACTGAAGCTAGGGGGCCAAGACACTACTAATGTGTCGCGCAGGAGTTGTTGTGCCACTTTCCTAGCACAGCATACTTTTAGCCCACCTCGACTCTTGCTCTACTTTCTGTATTTCTATATTTATTATATATCATAATAGAACCCAGCTCAACTTTTCGCTGCCCTTTCAGAACCGATAGCAGCTTACCGCCTTCCTTCACATGAAACTAATCATTCCACTACTATAGAGAAGGTATCAAACTACAGGAACAAGAGAAGAAGCATAAGCGCAGGGTTTCCAGCCCCTTAGCGTAGTGGTCTAATTGAATCAGTAGCTGAGGCTGCCAATGAGGTGTCTGCTTGTTTGATGAAACTCGGGGTCGAGAGAGACACTTGAAATTCACTAGCGTCCCTTGCCTTTGAACTAGCTTCTTTACTTGCTTGTTTACCTCTGGCTCTTTTATTACCCGATCCCGCTCCTACTCGCTGGCAGATATAATCCATATCACTTCTATTCCTCAACTCTGACTTCAATTCTTTAATTAACTATACCGGTCTTATACTTTATGCGCTCGATCATACCTAATACCTATACCCGTAGCTACTGTTGCTAAGGAGTCATACTTATACTAGCTACTGCTCTATCCGTTGCTTGGTGCTTCTTCGCCTTTATTAGCTTAGTAAGAAATAGGTTAAATGACAAGAAATAGGGCTTGAATGCCATTACCTCTAATAAGAATTACACTCACAAGCAAGTAGGAAAGGTCAGAATGAAACTAAGTTCAGTAGTCAAAGAATGCAACCGAGGATAGGGAACTCGGGCTTACTACCTTGGGCACCTAACTATAACTGGTGCTAACAGGACCTCTCCTTGAACACGAAACCAGAGATTTCATAACCATAACTCGGTTTATTAACTTCACTTTATATCTTAGTTTAGCTCTAGAGTTGCGTTTGTTCCTAGGAGCTGTGCCTTTTTCATTCTACTGTTTTCCGGATAGAGCATCGGATATGGCCCCGGATTCTGTTCCCAAGTGCTGTCTGTGTTCAGCTAGCGCATTCAATTAGAAAGAAGCTGGCCTGCATACATAGGCTATTGCATTCCTATACTGATACGATCCAGCTACTGATAAGAAGAAAACTGGCATTAAAGAGTTAAACCACTTATGGGTACCTTTATTGCTAAACTCGTTTTTGGCATTCTTTTTGGCATTACGAATTGGGGCACAAACAAGTTTTTATTAACTGCTTGCTTCCTCTATACCTATCTTTCCAACCATAGGTATCTTACTTGCTTTCTAACAAAGGAACCGATCTTTTGGCACTCTTGTTTTTGGCATCAATGATTTTGGGCATAGTGGTACCCTATCTTCTAAAGACCTGGATTTCTATCCGGAGTCTCATGCTTTCCGGCAATGATTCTTAAGGGCTGTTAGCGGTTTTCTAACTTACTTGTTTCTTTCTTATACTAAGGAGTTCAATTATTAGACCTAATAAGTAGTCTGCCTTGTTTCATTCCCATACTTAGATAGGGGTGGGCAAGGTCCGCTATTCAATTAGTAGCTAGGGCTGAGTCAGAGGCGGTTGACAGATCTTCATTAGGATAATTGCCAGTTCGAGGTCGAAGAAAACCCTATAAATAACCCTCTCAATATCAAATTCATTTATCCTACTATATTGAACTATTCACCGAAGAAGGACAGAAACATAGACCAGGCCAAGTTAACCCCTCAGCTCCCCTGTTTGTTACTTCAGATGAAACTAATGCCACTAGTAGTTGTTGGCCGTGTTTATTGGTTGCTATGTGTTTTTAGCAGTTACTTGTCTGTCGGCTTGGTGGATTTCTTTCTTAGTACTATTGGATGTACTGGATTTCTTTTGAGAATCCTTTCCGCCTCTACTTGATTTCTTGTGGTAAATGGGGCAGGTGTTGGTTTGACTTCTTTCTATTAAACAGAGCGGGGAACTCACATTCTTCTTTTTCTTCCCTTGGGCACTGGGCTACTCTACAACACCTCCGGTATATCTTAGAATGCACTGGCAATAAGATACTAATACCTTCAACTTAATGCTCTTTTGAAGCAGGACTACTCGTAGACTACTTCTCTGGTTATCCCGAAGTCAAATAGAGAAATCAGGGTGCGTGCCTATAGTTGCCTAGTTGCGGCGGCTTATACTACTTACTTATTTGATTCTGACATTTGAGTTAACCCTTTTCCAACCTCTTCTCGAGTAGACTAGACCAGCTATCTATCCGGAGTTGTGGAATCCCCAGTGAAAGTTCTTGTTTAATCTGTATTAGTTAGTGACGAAGCGGCAATTGATGCATGGAATTGATTCTTCTAATTTGAAGAAGCAAGTAAAGGCTTTGATGCCATAAGTACTGAGAGCAGGAGTCTAGGTATGCAAGGTATAATCCTACAGAGGTAGGCAAGAAAGAAGTGAACTAAGGCAAGTAATAATATCCGCGCTTCCAATACTATTGAATTAGCAAACAAGGCAATCAGGGAATCAATTATACTCCTTAGCAACATTGCTTCCAAGAAACCTCTCTTTCCTGCCCACACCAACACCTCTTTCTTCCTCACCCGATCTTGACTCTCTACTTGAATCAGAGCTTCCTTTCTCTCCTTCCCGCAACTGAACAAGTAGACTACTTTCGAACAGGCACTTGACCCGTGTTTAACTCGCTGCCGCATAACATTATAAGTGACTTGGCTGTCTATCCGTTGCTTGGTCCTCGCATCCAAGCCTGTACTTCACCTCGCAACAAAGCCTATAAGATATGATGATTCTGCCCTATACCCTACCCGGAGACAAAGTAAGTTCAATGGCTTTCAGCACCTCGGTGCCAGTTCCAGTTTACAGTTAAGTCGGTGAAGAAAGTGAATGAGTTCGGGTCGGGGTTCATTCACTCAAAGCAGAAGATAGAGCAGAGCGGATGAAGTGGAATGTCCTGTTCGAGTGGAATCCCCAACAAGTAGTCTAAGTAGGAATATCAGAGAAGAAGACCAGCCCTTAGTATTAGTTTAAGACCAGCTCGCCAAGTAAGTAGGCAAGCAACGTATACTTCAAGTAAGTAGGGAAGCAGCGTATACTTATTAGAATCCGCTAGATCTAGTCGGCAAGGGTTAAGAAGAAAGAGATGTTACCAGTTACACGGCAGTCCGGACTCGACACTGATTGAATTGCCTGTATCAGGATCATCGGCAGTGATAAAGTACGGTGAGGCGAGGCGAGGCAGAAGCACGTAAGGAGTGAAAAGAGCATTAAGTTGAAGGTCTAAAGTAAGGTTAAGGCGAAAGGGGCGAATACAGGACAAAGAATGCATTTACAGTTTCGGGTTCTAGGAAAGCAGTCCGCAGTGTGAGTTTAGTCTCATGGGGAATTGCCTGTTACAAAAGGTGAGTGACTTGGTGGTAATTCTCTACACCCCGCTTCTGCGCTAGATCATACCTGCTTACCATTCTTCTACTTACTATATGAGAAAAGATTCAACTATAGGATAACTTCTGAAACAAGGGATGCGGGAAGGAAAGACAGACTTCCATCAGTGTTGAGGTCGTGGAGTTTCTGCATAGCTCAACTCCCTGCCGCGACACGAGAACTCCTACCGCGCCACTGCAGCTAGGGGATAAAGAGCTACTGGAGCGAAGGTTCAAGTCACTCACTTACGTGCTTCCTTGTCATCGGAACTATCTGCTAACAGCATGCGGCTCATCTAACTCAATTGATTTGATACTGGAATTAGGCTAATCTTTCTCTGGCAACTATCTTGTTGGATCCTATCCCCGGTTTTCATTCCTATTATTAGCTTATTATAAGTTCAATTCAAATATAAGTCAAATTCAAATAGATAGAGCTCTCTGCCGCCCGAACAAAGGTGAACTTTGGAGATTACTAGTTTAGAAAGAAAGGAACTATCCTTTGAGTCATAAGAATTAGCCAGGCAGAGGGAAGGTACTCGGTTGACAAGAAAGAAGTCAAGTACAGGGTTGGCAAAGGATCTGAACCAGGTAGAAGATATTGGACAGGGCAGCTTTAGATGGCGTAGAAGAATTAGATGCCTATTACTTGAAACCCTTATGCGGCGGCTGCTAAGTTGTTTCTTATGGCTACTGCTGCTAGGGGTAAGATCAGAAAGAGCTACTGAAGCTACTACCTGGGGCAAATAAGATATCAAAGTCGTTTTCCACCTTTCCGTTTTCCCGGTTAAAATAGATGCACCCTGGTTTTCCCTACTGACGAGGTCAAAAAGACAGATCAATTTCCGTTTTCCCGTGTTTTTCAATAGCTAAGTCATTTTCCCTGCTAACGGACCTGAAATAGACTGAACTTTTCCGTTTTCCCGTCTTTTTGAATAGCAAATGTAGAATCAATGGGCAAGTTACCTAACTGCTTCCCTTGTCGACCTAAGCCCTAGATACCCGCTTGCTGCCTCAGATGAAGTTACCTAACAGCTTAGAATAGATCATCTCACCTCAGACCCCAGCTTATTCTTCGCTGCCCTCGCTTCAAAGGCAAAGGCTTATTTGCTTGTTTCTGTTCCTGTTAAAGATAAGGGGGCAAGACGACAAGCAACTACTTTGCTAACAAGCGACCACAGCATACCCTTGATTTCTGTCCTTCCCGGTTAACTACTATCTTTCTGTCCTTGCTTGAAGATCTTTGTCCTGTGCCACTTATATATCTGCCGTCAGTCGTTGCGCGTAGGGCGTGTCGCGGAGGTGGCTACTTAAACCTTACCCTTATTTCTCCTAATAATAAGATCTATTTTTATATGGACCAAGCATATACTAGGACTGCCCGGTCAACCCTACCACTAATGGATTGATTCGAGAGACCCCCGATCATGTCATGTGCTTACTTATTTGAAGAATGGAGTGCAAACAGTGCTAAGCTAAACCAAGGGAAGAAAGGGTTCACAATGAGAGGTAGGCTTACGAACACCCGGAGTGGAAATAGAAATATAAGAAGTATTTGTTGACTACGGATAGGTCGGCTAGGAAGTTAGGTAGCAAGGAATAGTTTCTAGGTCTGAAGCGATAGAGGCAGCCGGGGAAGGTAATAAGAAAGTACTTGCTTTGTTGCGAGGCGAGGTAAGACAAGAAGATAGTAGTCCAGCTCTTGTTCTTGGGCAATGGAATCGTATTGTTTCTAGATTCATAAGCAGATAAGCTGAAGAGCGGCCCTGCCTAGACACGAGAACTCCTACGCGGTTTTAACTCGCTAACGCGCAACAACTGCCGCGTTACCGGTAACTCCTGACGTTTTAGCTACCTAACGCTTTTAACTCGCTAACGCGCAACATTAGTAGTTGCTTGTTCATTAGCGAAACTACCCTACGCGCAACATTAGTAGTTGCTTGTCGGCTTGTTCGTTAGTAGTGTCTTGTCTAGTAGTAACTTGCCTGCTTGTTTAGTAGTTCCTTGTCGTCTTGCCCCCTTTTCTTCTTTTCTTTCACTATACTTCTACTTTTCTCTACCCTTGAAAATCCCTTGCTATTAGAATTGCTTCCTTTCTCCTAATAAGGTAATTAATAACCTCTAAAGCGTAACAAACCGAACCGATCCAAAGATCTAAACGAGTAAGAGTTCAAATCCTTCATAATTGCTAGTTTGATTCCGGGTTCTATATATGAGTCTATTTTCTTCCAGCCTGCTTGAGTGTGGGAGTACCCCGCCTTCTGTCTGGTATTTTTCAGTGAGAAAAAGCAAGTTAGAAAACCGGCTCTAGGATTGGAACCGCACGCCCTTTTCCGGGGTGTAAGAAAACCTATTTGTGGATTTCTGGCATAGCATGCTCTCGAAGTGCAATTACGGTCTCAGGCAATGGTCAAGGTCGATCACCTTTTATAGGGTGAACGGCAAGTCTCTTCGCAAGTCAAATCCAGTGATCAAGCATTATCTGATTGAATCCAATAAGCCCCTAAAACCAGTGCGAGTTTTGTTACGTCCACCAAACTAAACTGCCAAGGGGAATCTCTCAGTGCAGGCTATTCAGTGAGCAATCAAGTTATTGATAAAGTAAGTTAACCTATACCCTATTATCTGGTAGTTGTTGTACTCTTGTCTAACCCATAAATATAGGCAAGGCAGTAAGGAGTCTTTCCACGAGCAAGCAGGAATAGTATTTGAAAATGATCAAGTTGTTTTATTTCCTCCGTAACTCTTCTAACCTGTTAATAGATGGCATATCTTTTTTCCAGTTCACTTACTGGCAGTGTAGCAGTTTGAAGCCCATCCTTTGATTCTGCCTTTGTGTTGAGCTCATCCCATGTGTAAGTTCCCAGCAATCAAGTTCGCAGCGATCTAGTTGAAGTTGCGTCTTTCCTTCCTTATAGAGGACCAGCCGAGTTAGTATAAGTTACCCTTTTTCAGCCCTTGGAAGTTCCCCTCCAGCAGTAATAGGGGATTCAACACTTCACTTTATGTTATGTGCGGGCGCTTTCTTGAGTTAGTTAGATTCGGTGTCTCAGCTAGGATTCACTAATAGTACCCCTCAGCTCCACCAAGAAAGTAAAGTGTGTTGTAGTAATTTAGGGAGTCAAAGAAGCCAAGTGAGGAGAGAAAGAATTCCATTGAGAAATCTCTCCTCACTTATTCAACTTCAATTTAAGAAGGCACGGCAAAGCCCAATCAATCCTAATTAAAGATCGGCGTATCGAATCCAAAAGTACCAACGAGTCACATTGAACCTGAGCAGCAAGCAACAGCTTGTAATCTTGGTTCCATTGAATCTTTCCCCAACACTAGATACAGGATCCGGTCAATTGGAAAGAGATCCCACCCAGCTCATGGGAAAGGGGTCGTTGAATAAAAAAAACCACAAATGTGAATGCCGGTCATAGCATAGAATAACTTCTAACTATAGATGATAAGTAACAATTCTCAATTCATGCTTTTTGGACTCCCCAGGCATGGATCTGTTTAGATAAAGGAAAGGGTTGACTAAGACTTGGTTATTTCCGGAACCAAAAGAAAGAGAAAAGCCGGTTGAAAAGATGGATCCATTATCCCTATGATCTTTCACTCCCTAAGGAATGTGCTTGAAAGGAAGCACTTCCCGGACATACCAGACATATATCCTTAGAAAGCAAGCTGAGATCCTTTCTATTCGGGTCGGGAACTGAAGCTAAGTAAAAGGCGCCTTATACTTACTTTCGAATCTGGTAAGGTCAAAAACCATAGCATAGCCATTCGTTTCATGGCCAGCAGACAGCAACACAGCCGTTTACAAACCTTATTAGCATGCTATCTTTGTCCGTAGTACCCCCCGAGTCCCAGTAGCATTCGGAGCAGTGATTCTATCGGCATGAATACGAAATAACTTGCTTTCATCATTCGTAGATATATTTGCAGATCCTGTAGTGGCATTTTGGCTTCTTGAAGCGATCTCGTACGCTGGAGCTGGAATCCATTTCTGCTTGGTAGTCCAGCCTAGAGCCCCTTCTTTCCTATCCCTATTGGTCTAGCTTTTGCTGGAGAATTTGGAACTGCCGACACAGCACAATGAATTGATTTTCTTCCTGAAGTGAGCTCTCTTTCCAAGCCGGGGCCAAGTCAAGTCTTCCATCGGTCCATGCAAACCTTTAGTCTATAGCCAGTATTGCAGGTCCCAATTATGGAAAAAGAGGGATTGGATTGTGGGAGGACTCTACTTTATGTCAAAGTTTGCCATTAGCCTTCCAAGCGCCTTCGAAAGATTCGACCCTCATTGATTATGGTGGAATAGCACCTACTAGCAGCCCAGAAAGCATTCTATTCTCTTTGTCAGTGGTGGTACTTTCATTCTTTGGAAGTTTGGGTTACCCCTTTCTACCTTTCTACTTTTGAAGCACATTCCGGTCGTATAAGTAGTTGTTGCTTGGATTCGGTACGTCCATCCACTATGTAACCTAAGGTTTAGCCATCTCTGGGCCCTATACCCTTTGTTTGAGAATCTCCGATAGGTACTCGGACTTCAGCTATAGGTTTGATTTTGCCCTTCGACTTCACCTTGCTATTAAGGATTTTATGTATTGGTTTAGGGACTTACCTTGTTGGAAATATGGGATATACTATATAGATAAAGAAAAAACAATAGAAAGTGGGAATATACCTGGGAACTTGAAGAGGTGCAGATGAAGTGGCTAGGAAACTTTGGAATTCGGCCTCTCGCACAAACTAACCACGGCATCAGGTTCAAAGGGCTCTTTCTTATAAATGAGTCCTCTTCTTTCTTTACTATACTTACTTATTATCCATTCACTGTCTTTACCATGTAGGGCACGAATGGCATAAGACTTGCTAAGTGTAAGGCCCGCGATACTTCTCAAATGTTATCGTATCGTATCCGCTCTTACCACTTCCATTTCTATCCTCTAAACAAACAACGTCTTGCCCGAACTACATTTGCATAACCGGACAAGCCAATCACCTATATCTACCGACTCGTGAAAGCCAATAAAAAACCTCTAGCTTCGTTTTTGTTCGAGACAGAATAAAGTAAGGGATCCGGCTCTGAAGAACCCTTCTTTGAGTGTCATATAAGTATGAGTCCAGTGTGAACCAGTTTGCGGGTGCTTTCCATTTCATGATTGTATTGCAGGCAGAGCACAACATCCTTATTATCCCATTGAACATGTTAGGTTTCTCTTGGGAATCTATTCTTTTGCCTATTAGCGGTGTGACTTATTTCTTTCAAATACAGTTTTCCTTTGAAAGAGCAGTGGGCATAGCTAAAAAAACACTGGGTGGTGTAAGAGAAAAGGGGCATTTCTTTGGCATCATCAGCAGCAGCCAGCAGGTGAGCTTAGGCGAAAGCGGATCCACTAGGAATAACAAAAAGGCTTCCTTATCTCAGGTTGATCCGGTCTTACTGTTGGATTGATCTGGGCTTCCCAAAAGATCTCATAGAGGACTGGGTGGACCATTTCTTCGTGTTGATGGCTATATGGAATATGGAAGTGGGCTGGCTATTGTTGTATTCGATAGAAAGCAAGAATAAACAGCATTTGAGTGGCGTGCAAGGATTCTCTGGAGGCCTGCGCTTATATAACTACCACTACAGGTGGAATCCGTGGAATTGTACTTTACCGATTCACCATCTTTAGTTCTATCGTACTCAACTAGAATGACAAATAGAACCTATAGGGATGCACAAAAGACTGAAAAGGAGTGTATAGATCATACCCAAGGATTAACATAGGAATTGTGATTGGATCTGACCACCTGCTGCTTGAAAAGGGCATCAAAGCCTAGCCTCTTTCGCAACAATATTCAAATGTTCCCTCGTACCTTCCTTCGTTATACGATCCTACTTCCTTCTATAGGGGCTTGAAACCGCTTGCTGCTTGGCTTTCAGCACCTGTATTTTGACTTAGACTGCTTCGATTTCGACGGATGGATCAGTAGAAACCTTGTTCAAAGGAAAAACAGGCCAGCCAGCCATCGTTCCGCTGCCCTTGACTTTCCCTCCACAGCACTGCCTTCTTATGATTAACTAGTAACTAGGGCTATTCAAAGCATCTCTTAAATCTTTTGTGAAAAAACTATCCCCTTCCTTATTGAGGTAACTCGTGCTCTCTTCTTTTAAATGAAAGTTTCGCCAGTGTTTTTGTGGTCTGAGGCCATGAGAACGATATTAGTTCAACTACTCTTATCAATATAGTAAGCGTCTTATTGTTCTGTTATTAGCTTAGGTTTAGGTGCTACGTGTTCAACCGGCAAATCGAGTGCTCGGCGTAATGAGGGCTATTTGTGCGTATATTCACTCCATCAGATAATTTTAGGCTTAGCTTTGTGCCTTCTTCCCCACAAGCAAAGCAAGAGCTCATAGGAAAGGTTCGCAAGACACTTGTTATTCTGTAAGAGTGGAGATTCACCCTCGTAAGGCCTCCGGACTTCCCAATATTTCTGAAGTTTCCGTAGGTCACAAAGGGGAAAAAACAATTGGATAACAGACGATTCATTCAAGCCCGGATACGTGCCTGCGACTCCTGTGAAAGAAATACTAGATAAAGATTCGTCTTTTTCACCAGTTTCTATTCTCGTTTAGGCAGCTTTCAGTCTCTATAAACATACTTTTTTTCTCTATTCTCGTTTAGGCAGCTTTCAGTCTCTATAAACATACTTTTTTTCTCTATTCTCGTTTAGGCAGCTTTCAGTCTCTATAAACAGTTATGGAATATCTCTTATTGTCGGAATAAGCGTTTAGCCTTACTCTTTTCTTTAGATCCCGCCACTCCTCACCTTGAAAAGGCTATCTCCGACGCCAGACTTACTTCATCCCTAAATCATCATCGGGACTTTTGACTGTTAACAGTGCTATCGATCCCTCATTAGATTATTATTTATTGGGTAGTAAGCCCTCTGCGAAGGGACTCGCCCTATAGAATTCATAAGTATAGGAAGCTATAACTATGGTTGTCTATAGGAAGTGGTGTGTTGGCTAGCACTTAGGGAGTACCAGCTTTTTGGATCGAAAGCCTCATCCCTTATATCAGTAATGCACGGTTTCGATTGAGTGCAAGATGGTAGCGATCCGTTTTACCGATTCAAAGGCTCAGGCAAAGAACGGCGACAATCAAATAGTAAGGCACCAGGCTAACAAGAGTAGGGGACATAGCGAGGGAGGTCCTCTTTGAAATATAGGAAATTTCCACTATGGCTAGAATCCACACTTCTTTACTATCATTCTGGTTCTTGCTTACAAATACTATGTCCTCAATCTAAGTAAGAGGGAAGGGAGCGGGAAGCTTTTTAAGGAAATGAAATGCAATGCTATTGTCCCATCAACATGTCCTGCTTGCTTGTGTTACGGGTTCCTATTCTATTCATAATTACTACTACTAGAGTACTTATCATAATCCAAAGTTCATATAAAGAAAGGATCATATAAAAGATAGCTTTTACAAAGCGAACTCACTATCACATCCACAACTTCATTAGCCAAGCCTTACACACTCATAAAAGACCTAAAAGAAAGGCTCGGGCCCGGTCAACTAACACTTGTGTCCTTGAGACAACTTTCAAGATCTACTAAAGTATTCCGTGTCAAGTAGTCAAAGTGGTGCAATTTCAAGTGGTAAATAAACACAGAAGAGTGGTTTACCCACAAAAAGAAAGAAACTGATCTAAATCTTCAACTAAGCAGGAAACTCCGTAAGAGAATTCAAAAAGAAAGTGTTGGCTCTGGACTCTTTACTACCAATTAGACTAACGCGCAACATGAGGAGTAGCTTGGCGGGCCAAAAATGCATTATTTCAACCAGCTCATTCTTCGCTGCCCTGCTGCTGACAACTATTGACTGAATAAGGCTCACAGATACATAGCAAGTCATAAATAAGTTCTAAAGAGTTGTTCCGGAGAGTACTAATTGAATCTCTTTCTCGAAGGAACCTAGACTCCACTCGCCAGGGATAGAAGCAAGAGAAAAGCATTAAGGTACAAGCACAAGGGGCAGAAAAGGTAGGTTTAGAGCAACACCAAGCATAAGTATCAAATATGGGTTTCTTTTCTTCACCGACAGCTTCTGCTCCTCAAGTAAGCTAGCAGCAATGCAATCAGATAGTGGATTTCTTCTTTTATACCTTCATTCTTATCCTCCGTTTTCTACCTTCCGGACCAGAGACCAGGCCAAGTTGACCTTAGCAACTCCTTTTTCATTGAACTTCCAAATCAAAGAAAGCCTGTTAGTGCAGCGCTGTCTGTTCCTTCTCCCTCTCAATCAGGCGTTCAAGCAGGGTGTTTAGATTTATAGAATCATATCTTACTTTACAGGCAACTGCTTCAAGGAATAGGGCAGGAAGAGCAAATGAAATGAAAAGAAAAGAGAAATCCAACTGCCGGGTTGAGACCATAAGCTAGATAAAGATAAAGTACTCGCTTTGAAAGGTCAGAGAAGAAATAAAGGAGAAAGAGCTGGATCAGTTGCCGAAGAAAGAGCTGATGCAGGAGAACAATAGGGAGCATGGTATTCACATCTTTCTTTACTGGGCTCGGGTAAGAGATATAATGAACATTCTTACTTATGAGTGTCGTTCGGGTGGCGTCTACGAGAGAGGTCAATAGTCTCGGTATCTATAAGCTCATCTCTTCTCTCTTACGATATCACATAAAAAGGCCCGATCTCTAAAGCAGAACTGGTGGTGCGGTGCGGTAAGCCAAGCTTGGAGTAAACAGAACGAGCCTAGAGGGAAATCATTAATTAAGAGAGTGCTGCATCACTTATAGATTTAGATTGAAGTAAACATCCTGCATTGCTTTCTAATATATCTCATATGGGCGTTCGTTCCGCTCCTTAACAAAAAGCACTTGAAGAATGTGGGTGCACCCACCTGTTATAGAAGTTGATCAGTAAAAAGCTAGTCGTCCTGCCTGCCTGTTTTAATCATCACCGTTAGGAGCCGGAGCAAGACTCAATGCTAAAGGATCTGAGCATTAGTTCATTCTTTGACTTGTGCTAACGGAAAGGGAAATGGATGTTTGCCCCATATACCATATAGTAAGTGCTTAACTTCAGCGTTTAGTATTGCCTGTTTTGTTTTCGTCTTACTTAAACCCTTCCAACCAACTTTCTCATTCTTTTCAATAGGGGTACAGGGTTTGCTCTAATTGGTCTCATTCTTACCTGCTAGCGTGGATCACATAAGTTTTACCAACATCTATCATACCCCTTGCCCTAGCTCATGACCCATCCTTGAAGACCTGCTTGCCACCTATCCGGACTTACCCCGGACTTACCTAGCTCTAGCTCATCACCCATCCTTGAAGACCTGCTTGCTAAATACTCTACTTCAGTATACCTCGCTTCAGAAAGACGACTTGGACCTACATTGATGGGACTACTCCTCAGGGCTGTAAACTAATCTTTCTCTCTTTCTCATTGACTTCCGTATTTGAGTAGCAAAACACCCATGACTCGAATTCTTATTGACGTCTCCCCCCGGTAACAAAATACCTCTCCAATTACTCTCGGGGAACAAACAACAAACTAGCTGTAGAGTAAGTCATCTTATAAATGGATTCTATATGACGATGCGCACTCAATTCTTAATACTATCTTTTGTCTATAGCAGATGCACTTAATGAATTCTTAATAAGGACTCTTTTCTTAAAGGAAGCAATGCAGCTTGTAAATAATTGATACATTTGAGGAAGCAGTGTTGTTCCTTCATTCTATATTAGTGCTTTTGCTTGTTGAGTTAGCTGGAGCAACTAGAAACTTGTAGATGCTACTACTTTTATATGCGACTAAGCTAAGAAAGGGGTGAGGTTCCATTACTTAAGCTTCTATTTGAAGAGAAGAGAGCACTCCATGTGCAATATGTGAGTTTAGAGAGCAACCCAACTGCTATAGTAAAGGGGCTACAATGCCAATCGAGTAGATGCTGGTACAAGTAAACAAGTGACGCAAGGAAGATACAAGCAAGCTCAAGTCATAATTGAACAAATAAGTAAAAGAATTGACCTCCTTAGACTACAGCTCTAAAGTGAATTCGGCTAAGTAAGATGCTTTTTGAGTCTTTGTAGATGTCAGCAGTTTAGGAGCAACGAGTCCATTCTTGATCACGAACTTTTGTTTTCTAATGAAATAAATGCGAGAGCAGGCCCTGCAACGTGACTTGGTTTGCTCGGGTGTCGTGTAGCCAGCTTTGTTAGAGCGGCCCTGCCTAGACACTACTGACGCGCCAGCGAATACAGGTGAACTCTTGAATTGTAATAACTCCGTTATAACTCCCTATTTGTTGCTGCCGCGCTTAACTCGCTAACGCAAAAACGACTGACGCGTAACCCGTTCTCTGCCGCGACACATTATACGTGTCTTGTCTAGTAGTGACTTGTCCGCTACCGCACTGGTAACTCACTGACGCTCGAGATTAGGACTTGGTTATAACTCATTATAATGAGTTATTCCCTGTTGCTACCGCACAACGTCTTGCGCCTGCAAGAAGGGCTGCCGCGACACGAGAACTCAACTCCTACGCGGAACATTAGTAGTTCCTTGTCGTCTTGGCGGTTAGTAGTTACTTGTCTAGTAGTTGCTTGGCTGTCGGCTTGTCGACTTGTCTAGTAGTGTCTTGTCTAGTAGTTCCTTGGCTGTCGTCTTGGCCTCTCTCCTCAGGTTAAAAATAAAAGCATGGCTCTGGACCACTACTTTCAGGGGCTAGAAACCAACTATTCCTAGAATGCGCTACATCTATCCCTCTTCTTTCTCTTCTCTTCTTGCCAGTCAATACAAGGATAAAGTAACTACGAAACTACTATAAGAAAGCCCCGCTCCTTCCGCCGTTGCTTGGTCATTAGCAGTGACTTGGCGGGTGTTAGATATTGGTTCCTAACTTCTAGTTTCGGGGTGTCTCTCGTGTTAGGTGACTTTAATAAGATAGAATGAATTTAGATGTAATTCTTTAGTTCAATAAAAGAAAGGTGAACTCCTTTTTGAGTTACTTGGCCGGGTGAAACAACATATTTGGGCTTTCTCTTGTAGTGGTCCAATCCAAGTCGTCATCGCTTACGCTACTTTACTTAATAAGTCGTTTAGTTCCAGTTCGCCCAGTTCAAGTTAAGTCAACAGTCAAATAAGTCGTATAAAGGAGGAAGGATAAAACAATCGTGAAAGGGCAGCGAAGATGGCTAGTGTTTCTCGTTAGGATATATTCTTGTCTTGTTGGGCTTTCAGCACCTTTTGATTCTTCTGCGCAAGTTCCATTCCTGTTTGCCCTATAGCTCTCAGTCAAAGTAGATAGTATCCAGTCCAGTAGCAAGGTGTGTGTACGAAAGTTTAGTGAGAGTTTAGAGAGCTTCTTTGCTAGAGCCGATACGAGTAGTGGTTAAGTGAGGATGCAGGCGCAAGTCAGAGGTACGTAGCATCAGCTGTTCGAGTTAAGTCTACAGGATCAGATGCTTTGCTTTGAAATGATGTTCTAAAGTAATAAGTACCAGTGTTGTTGCTGCCGCGCCATGTTAGTTTTGTCTTGGCGGATTTCTTTCTTTATTTCTTTCTCGCTTCCCTTTCTTTTGAATCAGATATCCTTTTATAAGATCATATATCATTTAGTTTAGATGAGAGTCCAGCTCCAGCTATTTCGTACAATACATTTTGACAAAACCCTGGCATAAAAGTATTCTATTGACATAGAAGAAGAAAAGCCTATGAAAGAGAATCACCAGATCCAGATACTGCTTCTACTCTTGCAACAACAAAAGAATGGAATGCGATAGCCCATGTATTATGGCACGTCCAGCTGAGGAATAGTTCCAGAAGTGCTTGCTGGCGACCAGGAGTAAGATCCGCCCCGACCTATCTAAGTCTGCCCCGACCTCCGCTTGACCATCTCATTCTGAACTGCCCTCCCTTGCCCAACCCAGTAGTGCTTCTTCACAAACAACCATAGCCTAGTAATAGAATGATGAGCCAGCAGCTGACGCTGCCCTTTACTACCCGGACGGAACCCCGGATAAAGGTATTTCATGAAACAAGTCAGTAGAATAGACAAACCACTACTTATATAATAATAATTCCACTCCAAGATCAGAAACAGTGCGAGGAAATGCTGGTGCTAGGCCAGTTCCGGTTCTCAAGTAAGGTGTAGGCTAAGGTACGATCTAGCAGTCAAGCAAGTAATGTATTCTGGCCTGCTAATACTTACTAATACATAGTTCCAGTAGGAGTTAAGTCTCCGAGATCAGTAGAAGAAACAGAATCCGGTCCAGGTCAATCAGGAAAGTCTCTAGGGTAAAAGTCTGCTACCAGTCTGATTGGAAAGCTCAACTCTTATTTGAAAGAATGGAGCACTAGGGAGCACGTACAGGGTTTTGGCCTTACTACTAAGCTTGCCCTTACTTATATTAAAGCAGTCTGCTTGTTTATTATTATATTTGTATTTTAGTGTCTTGTCGTCTTGGCCCCTTGTTTCATAAGAATAAGAGGCTCAAGCCGAAGCTAAAGATAGATTGGATCTGTGCGAGGGAAGTGAGGAAGTACGGCAGTTATTAGCAAGTCTAGTTTACAGGTGTTGAAGCGGAAGTTTCACTAGAAGTATAAGTATAGTCGGTATTTACTTTGTTCTATGCCAGGTGCAAGATATACTCAATTCCCATATTTTCGTAGGAGAAGAAACCATATCTGTTGCTGTAGCTATATAAGGAGTAGGATATAGATCTAATGCCGAAGCTATATCCGCGGGGAGTAGGAATCTCCATTGAGTTGTAGTAGGAACAAAAGAGAATATTGCTGTACCACGAGTAGGAGAATCAACTTTCTAAATATCCATATCCAGAAATAGGTAAAGAAACAGTAATTCTGATTTGCGGAATTCATAACTATCGATTGAATCAAATTCCCTATCTCAAGAACACAGTACTACCGGACCGGCCAAGCCGACAAGCAGACAAGAAGAAAGGTAGGCGATTCCACTGGACTACTGCAGAACTACTTGTTGCTGACTCACTTCTTAACTGATTCATTCTATTCTCTCGCTATTCACTTAAGGGCATCCGATAAGAATGTATTTCACTCTATAGTTGACTTACCGGTATTGAACTTATACTTACCTGATATTCCTTACCGCAACTCTGGCTTAATGGTGGAATTATGACTTAAGAGCGGGTAGGACCAAGTGTCATCAATTAAGGGGTAAACGTGACTAATTCCAGTTATTCACCTTATCACTTTCCTACTTGCCAACTTTCGATTGGAATTCCCCCTTTCATCTAAGAGCCCTAAGGTTGGTTCTAAGTTTTCGTCTTATAGTCGTGGAGAGAGAGAATCGACAGTGAAAGTTAGGTCTACCAGATCTGAAGCTTTGGAAGCAGTTATTACTTAAAGATCAGAAGCTGCTTTGGAAGCAGTTATTACTTAAAGTGGAGAGTAAAGATAAGGGCTGCTTTGCTGCCAGAAGTTCTAATAGGAATTGCAGAATGGAATTGACTATAGGAAGGATGGGTTCAGATATCAACGAAAAATGCATTATAAGGCAAATTTCTTAGTTGGAATTACAGCCTACTAGTCTCGGAGTATAAGCATGAAAGTCAGTAGTGCCAGGCTCACTTATGTGTTCAATGTAGAGTTCAAAGTGTGTTCTGCCCTATAGCCCCAGCATAGTGAGTCGCAGAATGGAAACAAGATATACGTAATGCAACTACGGAGTTAGGCTCAAACTGGGAGAAACAATGGAGGGTCTGCTCTTCATTCTCATACTATGATATTTAGATATAAGTGCAATTCTTATTCCACGTCCGATGCTCCCCTGTGTGTACTATCAGTGAGTTTGATTCTAGAGTTCTATTCTTTGTGTCGGTAGACGCATTTCCTTATTGTAAGTAAAAGAGTGATAAGCACTTGGACAAGCCTGTTTGCCGCTAGTTACATTATGAGAAGCACCAATTCCACTCTGATAGGTAGTAAGTTTCAGTTTAAGAGAAAGTAAAGGTAGACCCAATCCCAGAAGCAAGGAAGCAAGTCAGTAGTTGGAGAGTCAAAGACAGGATAGTTAGAATCCAGCTAATAAATAAAGTAATGAACTATAGTCCCTATAAAACTATAGCTATAAAGTAAGAAGAAACCACGCAATACTTGATATCCGGCATAGCTCTAAGACATTATTGAAAGTTTTTAATAAAGAATTGGACAGTGCTCCGCTAATCCTTAATGCTTCCTCGCATTCTTATTGTTAGTAAAAGAGTAATCTAACTCAAACCAAGGGTGCAACCAGTACTAATTAGACTAAAAAAGGGAATAAAGGGTTCTACGTTGCTTGTTCCAGAAGGAGAGTCCTGTTCGAGTGGAAGAGAAGTCTAAAGTTTGAAGTAGTGTTCCATAAGAATAAGGGTAACAAGTCATCCGGTATAACAACGGCTTACGGGTCAGTTACATTTCAATTCCAGCGTTGGTAAAACCACTTCTGTTAGCGAGCCGGGTGGTTTAGTTCCTTATTCTATCTTACTGGGATCTGAGGCAGGTGAGGCAGCTTTCTCAAAAGAATCCGGGTTTACAGTCAAAAGTAGTGGTCCAAGTCGTCTTTATTAGACACCTCGCCTCAAAGTCGAATATCTGCTTTCTGCCCCGCCCTCTCCTTGAAGTTCATCAATGGAATCCCTATCTTTTGAAGAAGATCAAGCTTCTTATCCCTTATTCATATTATTCTCCCTTATTCTTAGTGGCAAGAGTAGAAAGAGAAAATGCAAATGCCGGAGTGGAAAGAAAGAGTATTTATTTAATAGCGCCTACCAAGCAAGATATCTATTAGTAAACCTAACACACACTGCATCCCTTTTGCCCCAAACAAGACTTTCACACGAAACTTGAGACTTATATACGCCCGCTTGCCGCAACAGCACTCGGAGACTTAACTCAAACAGGGCATTATCCTTCTTATTCTCCCGCTTCGCTTGCTACTTACTTTATCCCGAGCAAACTCCTAAAAGGCTTCTTCTATTTAAAAGATATAGGAATTGAGCCTCCTTCGGACCCTTACAGAGAAAGAATGCGAATGTACCTTTGTCTTTATACGAAAGTCTGGAGTGAGTCAGTTCAGTCAAGGAAAGGAACTAAAGCTCGACCAGAAGGAGAGGAAAGGTTAAGGCAAAAGTGCAATTACAGGTGTTGGCGAAAAGAAGTCAGTTTAGTATCGTACAGAAGATGGAGTTTTGTCTCCGAGAGAAGACTAAGTTGAAAGATCAGAAGCCGAGGATCATCTCCTTTTATCATGCCCACGCAACTTTGGATTAGGCGTCAATTAACTAGAAGAGCCATAAGGGGAACCTCCATAGGGAATTTGCCATTAGCAGAGAAGAGCCAGAGGTTAGGCAAGAGATAGTACAGGGTTGGTTCACCAAAACCTAGACTTGTAACTGTCTGAGTTAGTTTCATTGCATTTTGATTCTTTTCGAGTCGACAACTTGGGCTTAGGGCAATAGGTCCCGGCAAACTCCGTTAGTGCAGATAAATCCTCTTATGATTATTATCGAGATCTATACCCGACACCTTTCATTGCATCTTACTTTCGCACTCTAAACTTGTGCCTTAAACCAATTCAAAGCTTATTCTTGATACAATGACTTTGGCACAGCCTCTGATCCTACTTCTGTTTCAAAGCCCGACGACTGACGACAAAGAAAGCACTCGTTTATAAGCAGAAGCAACCGATTCCGTCTTGTTAACCCCATAGGGATGATGGAATTATTACACGGAACTGAAAACAACAACTCCCTTTCCTGTCCTGTTAAGCGCCACTAAGTCTTTTTGTTTAACCCGTTAAGTATCAGAATCTAGTTTACTTACCGCAACTCCGGATTCTAGTAGAGTTACCGCTCCTAGTTTACCCTTCGCTCTCAACATGGTTCCTTCTCTTTATGAACAAGTCCACATCTCGTTATTCCGGAATCCCTTTTCGCCCGGCTTTTTCTCCTAATTATTTCAAATATGAAGTCTAGAACCACTCGGTTAACTCAACTACTTTTTCTCCTAATTATTGGAAATATGAAGTCTAGAACAGCTCGGTCTACTACCCTAAACATAAAGTAAGCCAAGCACTGCTCAGGAAAGCCAAGCGCTATGTAATGTAATAAACTAGAAACTCTGCTCCACGCAAAGGTAAAGCAAGCCGAGAACGGAAAACCATCCTTTCATCTAGAACTCTCCTTTCTGTGAAGAACCCAACTAGCATTCTACCCTGCCCTGACTTAGCTTCCCGGAACCCGGATTTCTTTCCTTCAAGAAAGGATTTTTGTCATTCAGCTTGCCCGACCTCTACATATCTTGTTTGTTATTACCAAGTCCTGTTTCTAGCGGCAGCAACCAACAAGTCATAAGTCATGTGGAACAAAACCCATTCTATCTGTACCAACTTCATAAATAGAAATGTGCTAAATACTTTATTGAGGATAGGGCTTTCCGAGTAGTGATTAGCTTTCCCGAGTATATGAGTTCGGGGGGAAAAACTCCAGTACTGGCCTTGCCTTCAAGGTTTTAATAAATCGGAGTAGTTATAACGAGTTATAATGCATCTATTGGTCGTTGCTTGTTTGCTTGTTCCCTATACCAATAGTAAGGTATTCTCTCTTGCTTTTGCCTTGTAGTAAATAGCCATAATATTATCTAAATGAGTAAGAAAACACCTTTTCATAGTGGTTCTTTCTCTTTCTCTATTCTTTTCTTTAAGATTAGCGCATATAAGTCAAATAACATAATATAGACCTACTCTGCGTTAACAAAACGGATGAGTTTTCTCATATTAGGCTTCTTTCTTTTCTTCTGAGTTTTCTCATATTAGGCTTCTTTCTTTTCTAAACTACAGTTCCAGTTGAGTAGCAGGACCGGAAGCACCCCGCCCGGATGACAAGATCTGATGTCGGGGCCCCTATCTCGCAGTTCTAAACAAAAACATGAGCAAATACAGAGATGATAAAGGACCAACGACGATCTATGAGGATAAGGAGTCGGAGTAGTCGGAGCTTTCATTCAAGTATAGGCAGCATAATATCAAGATGACGAGAGAGAGAATTAGACAAAGCCTCAAAGGTGGAGCACTTAGACATTTCACTTTGAGTCCGCGTAAGTCTGCTGGTAGGAATTCTTCCGGGCGTATTACAGCTTTTCACCGAGGGGGTGGCTCAAAGCGATTGCTGCGAAAAATAGACCTGAAACGAAGCACTGAGTCTATTGGCATTGTGGAAAGGATCGAATATGACCCTAATCGTTCTTCTCGGATCGCTCTAGTACGATGGGGGGTTAAGCAACAACGGCTTAAGAGTTCATTCAACACGATAGAAGAGTTCGCTCCGCCGCTACAGATCCTCGAATCTACCATGGCCACCATCTTTTGCCTTTATTCGTGCTCTTCCCTGCCCGGGAAAGTTTCTCCCATAATTTGCTCCCAAGGCAAGTGCTTGCTTACGCTTAATGTAGTGGTCGGCCTTCCAACCTTCATGCCTCCTTTGTCGAAGAGCCAAGCCTGCGCAGGAAGCAAACAAACTAGCGCGAAGGACGTTTTCTTCTCTGCCCTGTCCTCCCCCTTGGCCAAGGGAGAGACTCAATCCCTTTGCTTCGATAGCTCTTTTAGTATCCCAAGGATAGCAGTAGCTGGGGCAAAGCGCACTTTCTTTGCTCCTAGAATGAGAGATCAAGTTCTGGGAAAAAATACGTTTTCTCTTTGCGAGATCCTCAAGTGGAGAACGGATTGCGTTATCTGGGCACATAGGATCAAACGTAAAGGAGCGCTTTCTTGGCATAGTTTTAGGCAGCAAGAAAGATTAGGGCTTGTTGAAGCAGCTGAGCATAATGAATCGAATCCGAAGACGGATCAAGGTAGCTTGCCTGCCAAGCCTATAGGCGAAGGTATGAAGGATAGAGCGTGCAAAGTCGATCGTGCACCTGTCGTGTGACCCGTTGGTCCTAAGCAATGTGTTTTGCGAAGCGACCCACCGCGAAAGATCTCTCCTTTTAGAGACAAAATGGAACTTCAATCAGATGCGGGTATCCAATCCCGCCGCTGAGATGTCCAGCGGATTCCATGGCCTTGACGAATGGCCGGCCACCATTGTAGTTATAAGAGCAAAAGGCCTGGGGCATAGCAGGATGAACCAATGTGAATGAGTGTAAGCTTCGTTGTCCGAACACGATTGGTGCTGACCACACTAGGAGCAACCGTGGTAGCAATAGAGGCAAGGCGGTTACAATTGATAGGTTGTCACTGAGCATTCCGTCTCACACGGGAAGAGAGGTCCAATGGCAAGGCAAAAAGGCCATACGCCCGTGTGGCTCCTCGCGGAGTATAGCTCACATCCAAACATCTGATTGGGGAACGGGGCAACGCCCATGAAGCTCCGGCAGAAAGGGAAGGTCTGCCAGGCCGTATGCGCATGGGTGCTGGATTCTTCGAAAAAGCGGCGGGCTGACTCGGAGACCTGGGACCTTGGCTTAGCAACGAATGATGGGAAGCTATATTAGCTTTCTCTGCCAGTTTGCTTCTCCCCTTATTCCACTTCATTAACTTCTTTATCCCCTTCCTTATTCCACTTCATTAAGTAGTCTTCAATAAGCTACTTGTCGAGTTTACAAAGCTTTGTTTCTTGTAGTCGACCCGCCTACCTTCATTTGCTTGCCTCCTTCCTGCCCAGAATGCCTACTGACGTTAAGCTAACCGCTAATTCTCTAGCAGCTCACCCGAAGGATTTGGTTTATGGCGCTGGAGATCCAGCATTCTCCCAGACGTCCCCCGGCCTGCTTTACTATTTCTGGTTTTTCTTCTGTATTTATAAGTAGCAACTGTTTCAAAACCAAAGGTGAACCCTTTACGGAATTGAAAGTACCAAACACTTTAGTATTCAAGCAAGGGCTTCTAAGAAAAGTAAGGAAGGAAGCATTGAGGTGGGAAGGCCGACCACTACAAAGATGTATTTCTATACCAAGTAATGAGCGATAGCGAAGCCAAGCCTATTGGTTAAGGCGGGTTATACCATCCGGACTAAAGTACTAAGTCACTTTGCCGAGCCGAGGCGGCGGTTATGGAATTACAGAGTTCGTTTTAGGTAGTCAAACTAAAGGCGTTCTGTTCTACAAAGGGCTGAGTTACGTCAGCTGTTCAAAAGTTACTTCTCCGTCTACAAAGAAAGGGCTGAGTTACTAAAGCAGTGGATAGATACTAGGCGTCGTAACGGAGTCTTTTGAGTCTTAACCTTAATCAAGAAGTAAGCTAAAGTGAGCTCGTAACTAATAAAGCAGGTCTCATAAACCTCTAATACATTTTCTCTATAAATGAAAGCAAAGAAGTAAAGGAAGGAAGCGCCAAGACGACAAGGAGGCAAGTCACTACTAGACAAGGAACGTATAAACAAGCCGACAAGCCGACAGACAAGACGACAAGGAACTACTAATGTTCCGCGTAGGAGTTCTCGTGTCGCGGCAGTCGGAAACTAATGTTACGCGTCAGTAGTGGCGCGTAGGGTAGTTTCGCTAATGAACAAGCTACTGCTAATGTAGCGCGTTAGGAGCCTGGAGTTAAAGCGTTAGGAGTTATAAGAGCGGCAGAGAACTAGTTACGCGGCAGGAGTTCTAGTTTGTGTAGCGTAGGGCCAAGTAACGGCCAAGTCACTGCACCAAGCAACGGCGCGCCAAGCAACGACTAATGTTGCGCGGCAGCCAATAACAGTTATTACGAAGTAATTACAATACCTGTTCTCGTGTGCGGTAGCAATAGCAACAACAACAAATAAATAAGTTATAACTCGTTATTATGAAGTCCTAATCTCGGCGGCAGGAGCCCTGTTTTGTTACGCTAAAGTGTTGCTATTGTGTGTCGCGGCAGGGCCGCTCTAGCCGGCCGAGGAAGGCTCTCGCTTTTTCTCAAAGGATGGAGAGAGTTCTAGGAAGAGCCGTACGAGGCAGCTCACATACGGTTCGGTAGCCGAGCCACAGGACACAGGGGCTTAGGTCAACACTTATATATTAGCCAGTCATCAATTGGAAGCGGGTCAAACAGTTATGAATTGCGATTGGTCCAAACCTTCTAAAAGCTTCTTGCGACCTGCTCAGAATGCCCATACATACCTTCGTCGGTTCCAAGACCTTGTTCCCACAGCGAATTCAGATCGGGTTTCAGGGAGCAATGAGCTGGCAGCTTCTTGGCCAAGCCCCCCAGTTTCTAGATACAGGAAAGGAGATCTCAATTCTCAAGTAGGAAATAGCATACCATTAGCTAATCTACGTATGGGAACATGGATACATGATATTGAATGTCATCCAGGTCAAGGCGCAAAGCTAGTTCGAGCCGCAGGAACATATGCTAAAATAATAAAGGAGCCTGCCTCACTCTGTCTTGTGCAGCTACCTTCGGGTGTTTCAAAACTCATAGATTCCCGATGCCGAGCAACTATTGGTATAGTTTCTAATCCCAACCATGGTGCACGTAAGCTTCGAAAAGCTGGACAAAGCCGGTGGTTAGGCAGACGCCCCATTGTTCGTGGTGTTGCAATGAATCCAGTGGATCATCCTCATGGAGGAGGTGAGGGGCGCACGAAAGGAGGGAGACCTTCGGTGTCACCTTGGGGGAAGCCAACCAAAGCAGGATTTCGGGCAGTAGTGGGGGTGAGGAAAGGCTAAATTTCGTTCATCATGCCACTTAGATCTATATGGAAGGGCAGTTTTGTTGATGCTTTCCTGTTTAGAATGAAGAAGAACAGAGAACCGATTTCTAGCAGGAAAATATGGTCACGTAGATCTTCTATTTCGCCAGAATTCGTTGATTGCTCCGTACTCATTTACAATGGAAAAACTCCTGTTCGTTGTAAGATCACTGATGGAAAGGTTGGGCATAAATTTGGAGAGTTTGCTTTTACACGGTCCTCGAAAACAAATAGAGTCAAGGGAAGAAAGGGGATAAATCCAGTCTAAGCGCCATATGGCACGAAAAGGAAATCCGATTTCGGTAAGACTTGATCTGAATCGTAGTTCAGATCCAAGTCGGTTCAGTGAGGGCGACCGCGAAAGTAACCGAATTGGTCCGGTCCGTCTTTTCCTGATCTTTGTCCCATCGAAAATAAATGAAAGGCATGGAAGGACGTTGCAGATGTCCGGGACGGACACGACTTCTTCTACCGCTAGAAGACCACAGGAAGAAATCCACCCTGGACTATAGCATGTCGTGAAAGAGGCACCCCATACTATTAACAGCGGGCGTGTTTCCACCGTGTCTCCGGAGCACAGTTGAATTTCTATATTATGAACGCGAGGTGCAGGATACCAGGCCGAGAAACGCAAGCACTCCCTAATGTGCTGATCCCTAGCGCATCCAGGGCCCCTAAACCTAGCTCGCTCCACAGGAGAGGCCTTAACGGATCTTATAAGTTCGTCTTCGAGTCTACTATAAGCCCTGCCCTAGGAATTAATCACCAAAAAGTGCACACTCAGTTTCATTTCAGAGCAGCAGTGAATAAACCGAAAGAGGATTTCTTTATCGCTCGGCGCCGCACTATGCTCCGCTTCAACAAATGATGGTTTTCGGTATAACCGGTGAACCACGCGAGCTGCTTAGATGCGTGGGACAGAGGGCTCATAGTACCAGATTTCTAAGCTATGCAGTGGATGAGAAGGAGCCTAAATCAACCAACCACTCCCCTTCTTTTTGATTCAAAGACAGACACGCTTATAAGAGATTGGACTCTCGGATGAGACTAAGCAGCTACCGTTCCTTAGCGCCCCTGACCCTATCTTGATTAAGACCTATAAACCCTCTTTTCATTGGAGCCTAGTTTCAGCTGTAATAGAAATAATAAAAAGATACCTTATTAGGGAGAAATGTCAAATCAAAAGAATCCAAATCCACTTTTAGGGTGAAAAGACATCATATAAGGACACTCTCCAAGATGTAGATGGAGTCTCGCTCAGTAAAGATCGTTTTAGATTCATAGAAGAGGATCAGAGTACGCGCGCGCTACTACACTATTGCCTGCCAGTTTCATAAAGTACCTGTTGTTTCACTGGTGGTCAGGTTAGGGCTCAGTTCTTACCAACCTTAGGTGTTTCATCTTAATCTAGCTTATCATCGTTTTTTTCATGCTACTCTTCTTCTAATTAATTCAGGGCGTCCCTAGTGGACTTGGCGGTGTTCTTTCTTTTCTCAAACCAGAACAACTCTTAACTTTAGGGAAGATAAGGTGCTGAAAGCCTGAGCGAATCGACCGAAGGCACTTTACTTATCCCAACCGAACGTTAGCGGCTTCTATCACGAGCAGCGTAACAGCGGCGGGGAGGAGTCTCTCTAAGTATGGGGCAAAGGATAAAGCTCACTTTTTCCCCCGGGATCCACTACAGGTTGGGTTTTAGAGCCGTGTGATGGGTAACTATCCAGCACGGTTCAGAGAGCAATAGTCAATAGTCATAGCTGGTGAATAGAAGCCCCTAGGTCTAATAAGCTGGATTGCTTTCTCTTCCCACGGCTCCGTAACTATTGACTCTATTTATTATTATGGTAAATCAGTCTATCAAGATTACAATCTTAGATCTTATTTCGGTTCGATACGTCCACCTACAATATTCACCTTTGGCTTTCGTCTGGGTAGGTGTATTATTCTACATTTTCCCAAAAGGACATTCATTCATTTCTTTCTTCCCCGTCGACCACTACGACTGAAACAACCCGACAAATCCAGACCCGGAAAGGAGTTGGGCCAGTGGTGGGCATTTGATAAAGTCGGGCCGATCAGGTGTCTTTATTCAAGCGAGGGTACAGAGGAACAACGAAACGCAGTCAGAGGCCTTAGGGCAAGGAAAATGGTTCCGTTTCTAAGGCTAGACGACCGGGATAAGCAAAACTCAATCCGGATTTGGCCGAAAAAGATGCTTAGCTATGGATACCATGACCGATCACCGTCGATAATAACTCCTATTTCTAAATTACTTCGGGTCAGCGGGGCGCATCCGAAATACGCTGGGGTTGTCAATAACATAGCCTTTCTGATGGATAATGTAGACTCCTCCAGAAGCACTCAGTTATTCAAGTTCTTTTTACCAAAGAAGTACCTAGGCCCGACGAGTAATATACCCTATTTTACCCTCCCAGCTTTGCGCCCATCCTTTCATTATTTGGTTATGCAATACTTATTGAATACTAAGAACAAAATGCATTTCGACCCCGTCTCCGTTCTCAATCATTTCGTGGCACCGGGTGTGGCTGAACCATCTACTTTGAGGGGAAGGAAGGCTGGAAGCAACGAAAGGAGAATACGCTCTCGCATCGCTTTTTTAGTAGAAAGCTTTACCAGCGATGGAAAGTGTCTTGCCCAAGCCCAAAGGAGGTTTCTCCACTTAATTCGCTTGGCGAATGATCTTCGCTTCGCGGGAACAACAAAAACCACCATATCACTCTTTCCTTTCTTCGGTGCAACCTTTTTCTTTCCAAGGGATGGAGTCGGGGTGTATAAGAACCTCCTTTTGGACTATGCCCGGGAACAACTCCTAGGTCAATTAAGGATCAAATGTTGGAACCTCATGGGTCAGGCTCCCAATGCGAGAATTTCATTAATGGATAAATTCATAGACCTCTGTGATATTCGAGAATTAATAAAAGGAATAGAGATTCTGATAGAGATCATACTGAGAAAGAGGAGAATTCCTTACGGGTACAACTCTTATTTGAACGAAGTGCACAAAATGCGATATAATCTGTTTAATAGAACAAAGACTAATACCTTAATTGAGTCGGTCAAGATCAAATCCGTTTATCAAAGTGCTTCTCTGATTGCTCAAGACATCTCTTTTCAACCGAGGAACAATCCAATCTCATTTCGTTCCATTTTTAGTAATATAGTAAAGGAGATTCCCTTAATAATGCCTAAAGGGGTTGAGGGGATACGTATTTGTTGTTCAGGTCGATTAGGAGGTGCTGAAATAGCTAGAACAGAATGCGGAAAGTTTGGAAAAACATCTCCGGCTGTATTTCACCATAAAATCGATTATGCTCCTGCGGAAGTATCTACTCGTTACGGAATATCAGGTGTTAAAGTGCGGATCTCATATAGTATGAAAAAGAAGGGACGTGCTACATCCGAAACGTACGAAATATTGTAAATCCAGTAAAAGCAGATGTAGTAGGGGTTGCGAACCAGACGGTACACAACTTCGTTTTGGAAGATATGGCACAAAAAGTGGTGAAGCAGGTCGTCTTTCATATCGAGCCATTGAAGCAGCGCGTCGGGCTACAATCGGACAATTCAATCGTGCTATGAGCGGACAATTCCGAAGAAATGCTAAGATATGGGTAAGAGTTCTCGCAGATCTTCCTATTACGGGGAAACCCATAGAAGTTCGAATGGGAAGAGGAAAAGGTAATCCTACGGGTTGGATTGCTCGTGTGTCTACGGGACAAATCCCATTTGAAATGGATGGTGTGAGTTTGTCAAATGCTCGACAAGCCTATACATTAGCAGCGCATAAACCATGTTCGTCAACCAAGTTTGTTATGTGGTCGTAACGTAATTGGTTAGTGGGGGGCCAGGACTCAAAAGAATTAGGCGAAGTGCTTTTTCCTGAACCACGGAAGTGGAAACACAAACTGGGATAGGCTTTCAGCACCTTTTCGTTTTTCATCTTAGAAATGAGTAGACGAACCCTCTTTTGTTCCAGGCATACGACCCTGAGACGAGACGTAACCGATGTCACTTTTACAGCCCTCCAGACAGTTACAAAAGTAAGAATAAGAAAGAGAAGGAAGAGAATCAGCAGGAGATGGATCCCGAAGCAGGGAAAGTTTCATCAACAAGAGAAGAAGCTTGATATGAGGCAGGAAAATCATAAGTTCTAGTTTTGTCAACGAGATCCGCATCAGCAACAGCAACAGCAAACAACAAGGGTTCAGGTGATTCTGTTCTGAAGGGAGAGTCCGGATGGGGTAAGAATGAAGATAAAGTAAAGTGAGCTTTGAAGCGCTGGGTGAAATAAGTGGAATCGTAAGTTTACCATGGCTTAAACAACGCAAAAGGTCTTATCTACTGCTTTCCCAACACCTTTCTGATTATTGCCTTCTCAAGCACCCAAAGCAAAGCAAAGAGACGAGACGAGTATGATTGACAACGCGCAGAAGATGCACTCCACGAAACGACATAACCTCAACTCGCTAACCTAACCTAAACTCACAAAGCTGGTAACCCCGAACTAAATAACCTCACTATTTAAAACGGAAAAGCCCCCACCCATTGGGGGATATTTTAGACGGTAATAATTGAGCACTTTATAGCGCCAGAGATCCTCCTCCTCCATAGCATAAGTCAAAGAAGAAAAGGTAGCGGGCGAAAAGATATGCGGCAAGGAAAGCTACGGGAAAAGAATGGGAAATAACTTTACTTCCTTAAACATCTACTGATCAATAACGGAATCTAAGTTCATAGGGGATGCACTTTTCTCAAAAGTCAGATCGGATTGAAGCCTACCGGTGGCTTGGCTTACTAATATCATAGAGATCTTCATTTACCAGGCTCTCGAATCAAAAAGTAAAAGGGTTAAAGAAAGCAAAAGTATTGATTGACTTGAAAAGAATAACCACTTCATTTACTAAATCTCTAATAATAGGGGCTAGAAACATATTTCGACTGTCTTCTCTTTTCTCGTTTACTCGGGCCTTTCTTCATTCATGTAATATGCTTGAAATAGACTTCTTAGAATCCCTTTTCATTACATCCAACCTTTGCTACTTCTGCAACCGTAGCCCTTGCGGATTTACTTGATTATCCCCCTTAAGCTTCCCCATTGTAAACTCCGGCTCAAAGAACTATCTTGAGGAATGGACTTTGCTCACTTCATACCAAGCAGCCATTCTGGATTAAAGGAAAAAAGCCTGCTATTCACTCGCTTTCCTGTTTCAAGCCTTATTATCTAGTCTTGCCGGTTACACCCTTTCTTGCCGGTAAAACCCTTTCTTGCCATTTACCATTCTCCCGGGTATTTCTTCTTTAAGGCTTTAGGCTTGGTCTGATTAGGATGTTGCTTCTTTCTCCCCTCCGATCAGGATCTGCCAACGCGCGAAGTCACTTCACTCTATATCTCTGGAACCGAAAGAGGGTAAACCGGGAGCTGCCTTTCGAGCTGGGATAACTAAGGCATTTCCCTACAATTAATCGTTATCTCGAACCAAAGAAAGCGGAGTTACAAGAACAGACTACAGCTGACCAAGTAAAGTCACTTATAGGCTACAGATGTAATCCCTCCGTCTAATTGTATTGGCCTATAGGTGATAGAAACTCTTCCTGGTCAGTTTCCTACCCACCCTTCCATCCTCTTCTCCGACTTCAGCAGAAACAAACTCAAACAACTCATTATCTCATGTCAACAGCGCATTCGTTCACTCAAGCATTGGTGAGCTCCAAGTCCCAGAGCCCATCCGGTACCAGAAGTTTTGGGTTCATTTGCATTTGTCTTCTTTAGCAACAGTCGAATAGCCTAAACAACTCCGTCGAGCTACTTCGTTCCAAACATAATTCCAAATTCGTAGACGGATGAGACTGATCACACCTCCTCGTTGAAAGAAGGCTTAGACCAAGAATAGAAAAGGGCATAGTGTTAGATAGAAAGGAAAGAGCCAGAAATCATAGAGCAGCTCATTCTTCGCTGCCCTCGCTTCCTGAAGACCTAACGCCTATTATAGGATATAGGTAAAAAAGGAGTTCGATGATCTTTCCTAGAGCTTCCGCTGCTCTTATTACTGCTTCCCTTCCACACTTGGCTTACTTTTACTAAAAGCGCTGACTCAATGGGCAAAGCCTCATGCCTGCCTGTATGTCTTTATTCCTCCTTAGATTTGATAAGGGCCATATTCCGGAACTCCCTTTCCAGAGGGTTTAGATCCGGGATTTCCTACAGCTTCAAGGGCTTCCTTCCCGAGTTCGATGCCTGCAGGGCCTATGAACAAACACTCTTACAAAGATTCCTGATTAGACTTGGACATGTGTGTGCTTGTGGAAAGGTCTCATAAAAGGCGAGAGGCAATAGATGCCTTACTTACTCATCATGTAAATAAAGGGCTTTTCTAATTGACAAACGAGCGGAGCTATTTACGGTCGAAACGCATACGGGGAGGTGGGACTCGTTCAAATGCAAGGACGCTGGGATGAAACCCTCTGTGATTCTCGGGCAAAAAACACAGACACTTTGGGGCTTAGTGAGAACGGGCTTCGAGAAGTGGTTTTCTTAGCAAGAAAAGAATAGAGAGGTTCGCTGTCCTCCTTAAGGCCTCTATTCAATCGGTTTTGCGTGGGTCAGATTCCCACTATTCATTGATTGAGTCCAAAAGAACGGGGTTGGATGCGAGATTCGGTGATTTAGAATGGAAGTGAAATCCAAACTTGATCCTTATAGAGGCAAGTAGCTTAAAGGTTTCTATTGTTTTGGTTTTATTCTTTGTATCGGAACTCCTAATTGTTACTCCGGAAAGGACAGACTAATCTTAAAGAATGCGCACACGTTCTAAAGGCTTACCCCGGAGGCCCTTCTGTTCTTTCTTTCTCCTCTGGTTTTGAGGTCTAGGTGGGTTGGTTTGGCGTATGAGTCCGGTTCACCTCTTTTTGCTTGCTAGTTAAGAGCTTTCCCTTGTAAAAGTGACTCCAACTCAAACGAAACAAAAAGGAAATCCATTGACAATACCAGAGAAGATCTAGAATAGTCGCTTATCTTTCTAGCAAAGAAGGATCCTGTCTCGCTAACCGTATCAAAATAAGGCTTTTGCATTGATAGCTGTTATCTAGTGCGGGTGCAAAATGTCCTTTTTCTAATTGAGAATTTCAGGAAAAAGGGTGAACTAATCCAATCAAGAATGGATGCTAAATCGGAAGAAAACCAAGTTAAATCCTAATAGTTATTTCTGACTTATACAGCATAATAGAATAGCGAATGGATCCTATCCTATTTGTTCGAGTTGAAATCCTCTCCCCATCCATACTGAGAAAAGTAGGGAACCAAACCACTTAAAGGAAGTCTGTTCTTGGACGATGTTTGCATGTCAAAGGAATGATAGTAGTGGGCTGGATGTTCGGTAAGCTTGTGAGATGAGACCCGATCCTTCCACAAGGGACTCCCGTTTCAACAGGCTTTCAGCTCCTTTGATTCCGTCACCTGTTCTTCCCGACCACCGCCCGATGCAGTCTAAACGGAAGGTTATCTCAATATACTTCCCAGCTATTCTAGATATCTTATCTAAGATTCAAACTTACTGTTAGTTTATCCGAAAGTATCTGATGGTCAGGTCATAGAAAGAAAAAAACGCCCCCCACTTACTAAAATAAGGCCAGAACGGTAGGCTCTGCAGGATCAACAACCATAGCTGCACGGAGTTGGTTGACAGATTGAGGTATCATGAGAGCTTGTTAGCGATTACACTATCCCGGGAATCGAATAGCTTTCACTTCATTGTTAAAGCTATTGAGAACATAGGTTTCATTCGTACATGAAATGCTGTACTATGAAAGAAAAACGAGAAATGCCTTTGAAGCGACTAACACTACCGAAGCTGGCTTGTTGGTTACTGGCCCATCGCCATATACTTGTATTGAAAACGCAAAAAGGAAATACCTTAATAAACAAGGTACCCTCTAGACTGCTTTCCCTAAAAGGACCGGATTCAAGACATTCGATCTCATACACTACACTAAATGAAAGTATACTCGTAGCAAGGAACTTTTTCTTTATTAGAATTGAGGTGGAAACTATTGCCAGTTAGTTCTTTCTTATCTTTATAGTTGAACTCATTCCTGCCGCTCTGTTTCAAAAGTGTCGGCTCTATGGCACTTGTTCTCCTTCTATAGATCGAGATGCTTTTGTGGATTGGATGCTTTTCCGTTGAATAACAAAACAAAGAAAGGTGCTTCAAGCCTTTATTATCTTAGGTATAAAGAAAGGGCTATCTTTTGCCTAACAGTGATAGGAGAGGCTCTATAAAGACTCAAATACAAGCTTTACTCATCGGATAGCTACTGACTTGCTTAGAGATAAATGGAACCGTATTGAACTTAAGAAAAAGAGGGAACCCACCCCTGTTAGAATACCGGTTGTTGCAGGCCCAGGGTAAGCCCCTACTTTCATTTGAGTTGCAGTGCCTACTTCTAGGAATACAGTTACAGTTACCCGCCTTGTCATTATTCAATAATGCCTTCCTTCTTCTTTAGACGTGTGAAAGAAAGCACCTTTTTTAACTCCGAACCGTGATACCGAAAAATCAACTCATTCGGACAATGTCCCAAGACATCTTCGATCTATCGAGCTACTAGTCGATCAACGATAACAACACTTTCCCCACTTGTTGGTTCTGGTGGCATATTACATTGCTTTCTATTTCCCAGAAATCTATTACTTCGTTTGCGGTTGTCATTCTTGTCGAGTTTGTCCAGTTGTATGTGAAGATCTTATTTTAGCCCATACTTGTTTCGTTACCCGGAGTCTTGCTTGAACCCTTCGAAGATTCCATTTTGCCATTTCTCAATTTACCGAGTTGCTGCTACGACTTTTACTATGACCGTTTGGATTGTTGCTTTATTGGTGTTTTACGGAAGGAATTGATAGAATCTTAAGAGTTATTGAAGTTAGTTTGGAAAAGAAAGGTAGAATTGTGTTCGTGAAGATAAGATAGTATAGATCACTAGACCTAGAGCAAGAATGGGATGTTACGCCAATGAGCCGAGCCCTCCAGGAGTTGCCCTTTGCTGGTGCCCGGGTCCCCTATAGTCTCAGGAGAGATGATACAAAGGCTAACTCGCAAGTAACCTTGTATCGTATCAATCAGCCAACCGGGTTCCCAGTAAGCAAAGAACAAAGGTAGATTATAAGTTTACTTGAAAAGCCATAGAGTCAGTAAGGTTACTTTCAAAGAATCTGTATACCAGGTGCTATCTAATCCATTCTTGCCATCTTGTTAAACCCTCCTAACTAGACTATGCTTTCCTTATAGTTATGAGCTAGTTGTTAGGTCCATTTATTGTAAGACCTTTCAAGGTTCCATATAGAGACTCTTTTTACTCCCATATAGAGACTCTTCTTACAAACAAGTAGTGAGAATGAATCAATAGTGCATGTCCTGCGACAAAAGAGTCTTTACAAGCAAGCGCTTCATGACATGAGTAGAGAGGGTGGGTTTGATTTGGAAAGCTAAGCTACAACAAAAAGAAAGTAAAGAATAGACTCCAGAAGCAACAGTTGCTAAAGATATTCTCTGTGACCTTTCTGCCTCCGAAGATCCAGCTAAAGCCAAAGTTTCCCATTACATTAAAGAACACTCGTGCGTGCCATGCCAACTTTACAGCAAAGGAAACCGAGCTACAAGTTAGGAAATTACTCTTTCAGAGAAGGTTACCTTTCGAGAAGAACCTCTTCCGCAGGTACAAAAAGTCATAGGCTGTAAGCAGGTAAAGCTGGTAACACAGGTAAAGCTTCCAATCAGAAATCCAGCTTATTTTCACGACCTATACTAGAAGTAAAGAATTCAATTGAATCTATTGAGAGCATATGGATGGGTGTAACGAATTAACAAAAGTGGAACAGGGCGAACGGAACTCGTATGAAGGGCAGATAGCGTAAAGTCCAGAGTTTTCTTGTCGTTTATTAAGCTTGGCGGAATGGAATCTAGCTATACACATATTGAGAAAAGGTATAAATGACTCTGAGATAGGAGAACTCTGAGATAGGAGAACTCTGAGATAGGGTAAATGACTTTCAAGGTGTTTAATAAGTTCCTCTGGTCGACCGCAGCAAGAGAAAGAAACAAAAAAACGAGAAGTATAAGGTAAAGCACGCAAAGGGTCGATGTATATTGAGCTCAAAACCAGTCTCTTACCCGGCTTCTATTGTAAATGAATGACACTCGAGCTCTCTGGCTTCTATCGTAAATTACACAATCACTCCACTTTGTTTGCGCTTCTGCTGACTTGCATTCGGCTTCTTAATACGATTACACTCGGCAAGGGCTAACGGGAGTTAAAGAACTTTCACTCTCCACTCTGACCTGGGACCCTCACACTGAACTTACTCACTATTCGGGAAAGAATCAATGTATTAGCTCGAAATACAAGATTATAGGCTGGGGAAAGTTGTAGAATAGCTTTTTTAGTAGTTGCTACTAAGGTAGAAGTTGTCACTTTTTCTTGTATTAGTAGAAGTCCCATGTGTGAAGCAAGAGATAGGTGTAAGTTAATTGAACTGATGCCCCTCCCATAGTGAAAGAATGAATTGAACTTGCTTGCAGCTGACAGCTCCTTCATTTGATCCAAAAGGAGTTGCTTGGCCGTTTATAACTAGGTGGAATATCTCTTTCTGCTCTAAGTCAAGTATGAAGTTTCAAGGCAGCATAAACGCAGCCCTAGGAAAGTATTGTTTGGGTTAGGAGTTTCCGAGAAGCCCCCTTCTATTTGGCAATCCCCTTAAGCAGCTTCCCCTGAGCTGTTTTCGGGTCTGCTTACTTATTTCTTCCTTCTTCCCATACCTCTCTTTCTTCGCTAAACTCATGAATTCCTTTATAGAAATCCATTATAGTGCCCCCCGCAACCTTTAACCTAATCTCCTTCTTTACCATAAGCTTTTCATATTGAAAGTTCTGTTGGTTCCTTAGCTTGCTCGGATTTAGAGTCAAATAGTGTGTTTTGCGAAGTGTTACTTTGAGGCATAGTGTGCCTTTGAGGATCGAGTTCCTTTTCAGGTTGCTCCGAGTGAGAGTTGAAGCTAATTGGTTTGCTCTTCCCTTGGCTGCCAATTATCTTCGTAAGCATCATAGCTATGGATTGGGAAAAGTGCTCGACATAAGCTTGCACCAGACACGCTGCAAACACCGTTTTCACTTGCCATCTTAAAAGCTGCCCTTTTGGTTGGTGCTCTCTGGGTTTCTCCACCACTGGCTGCTCTGCGTGTCGTGCTCTTGCTCAATACATCCTATAGCTACGGGTCTCCATGTGTTTATGAAGAGCAACATCATTTTCCACGTGATTTGCTGGTTTTGTCTTGTTTGAAGTCGTAAGCTATCCTTTAGTGGTACGTATGCGAACTAAAAAGCAGTGAGTGTTCCTTTTTCCTGCGTTCTTTCGGTTAACAGCTTTGGATGCATGTGTGCAATAAAGTTCCAATTCTCCTCCCCTTTATCCTAAAGTAGCTTTCTTTTGACTTGTATTTTTGCTATTTGATTCAGATTTATGGTTCCAAATCCCCTATCCCCGTGTTTGATTAGTTTCTCAATACTTCCTTGCTTTATGGCTGTCTCTATTAGTTTCTTCTCACCTAAAAGAGGATATTCGATCTGTGCCCACTCCTCATTGTACATTATTTTGATGTTCTTAGCACTTTTACCCAATAGACATTTTGATGCTGTAGCCTCCTTTGTATGCATCTGTAGAAAGTGGCTATAACCCTTGATTCTAGAAGCTCTATTCTCTTTGAACTAAACTGAAACCTTACTAATCTATCATTGAAGTTTCCATGGGAGCACATACTAGCATTGGAAAAATGGGTGATGGCAATAATGGGCACATGAGTGTTTTTTGTGTGGCAGTCTCCCCATATATAGTAATTGTTGCTTGGTCGTGGGTGGTCTGTAAAAGATTGGATTGCAGGCTAACCTTATAAGGAACAAGAATGCACTCAAAACCATCGGAGTATGAATAATAATAATGATACAAGGGCTAGGGTATATAGATTCAAAGTAAGAAAAGGGAAGGGATAAGTAGCTTGAAGATAAAAGTCATCAATCAATTGAAGAAAGTCGAGGTGCTGAAAGCCTAGCTTATTGAGTTGTCGACTCGAGAAGAAGAATCAACAGTTCGAGTTAAGTCAACGAGATCATAAGCAGCTGCAATCGGTTCATCAAAGGAGAGTAAAGGATAGGTCGCCAAGAGAATCAGCTGTCTAAGCCGAATCCGCTGAGCTGTCTAAGCCGGAATCCGCTGTAAGAGAATCAACTGAAGGATCAGAGGCTAAAGAAGGATCAAAAGCAGGGCTGGGCGAGTTAAGTCGACAACGGAATTAGATGCTTGATCAGGAACAGGAGCAGGCACTTTCTAGTTTTCTTCTTGTGTTGTTGGTTCAGGAAGTCGCCTTCTTGTGTGTAATCCCGAGATCTGTCTTTGACGTCTTTGTTCCTAAGTGCACTTGAGCGCTTTGGTGCCGATATCCGTTTTTCACGCTAGCAAAAGTGACTGACGCCATGAAAACTGGTTAACTCTTTGGAACCGAGCCCAGAGCAGAGATAGAATCTGAAGCAACAGCATACTTGTATAAGTAAGCCGAATCTACTATCGATTAAATCTATACACGTAGCGGTTAAGGCTAAAGTATCCTTCTTGGAGAGGTCGGAAATGAGAAAGCGAGCAAGAGAAGTGATTGGCTCAAGCAAAGCACGCAAAGGTTTGACCTACCATAACTAGGTTAAGCCAGACAAGCAATAGAAGGATCAGAATCATCTAGTACTGGGCCTTAAGTTGAAGCTCCTTTCCTATTTGAACTACAAGTACGAGTCACAAATTCATGTATGAACTGATTGATTGCCTTTCTAAGCCCTAATAGAGAAAAGTATAACTGTCAAATAGAACTTTCTTTAGACAATCCTTACTTAATCTTTCGATCCAGCGAATAGTAACCTCTATGCGATCAAGCAACTTTGAATTAATTGATTCGAGCTCGAGCGTACGGTTGACAGGAAAAAGTCGACTCAAGAATCAACAGTAGTGACTTGGCGGATCGGATATAGGCTTCTACTTATTGCAACTGTTGCTAACCGGGTTTGATTCTTTAGTTTTATACCAGATGCATTAGAGACAAACTAGTACTACCGGTGTTCTACTCTGCATTCCTGTATTGATACCGCCGCTACCTTAGAAACAAGTCAATCAATTCCTTCTGAAGCGGGAAGTTCATCAGTATCCGAATTAGTAACAATAAGTAACAATTAGTTAGTAACAATTAGTAACAGCGGAATCTCATACCGAAACTGACCAATTCCTTGAAGCAAGCTTTAGTGGAGGTAGGCAGGGTAATAAATAGAATCCGGGTTTACAGTCCCAAAGAGAAAAGCACAAGAGTGAAAAAAGCAAGAGGATAGGTAGGTTCGGGTGCGCGCGGGAAGTTATTGGCGCTAAGTCAGTAGAGACAGGTTTAGGTACTTGTGTGAAACAATCCATTCTAGTGTTTACTCCTGTTAGCGGTTCTGAAATCGAAATGAGAGTTTAGAGAGGTGCTTCTTAAGTTAAGTTTGCCAGCGCCTAAGATAAGATGTAAGGTGAAAATGCATTTCAACATCTGATAGAGAGACAAGATAGGGAATTTGCCATAAGAGTGGCAGAGAACAAGGGAGCTGCTACCGCGCCACTTGGCGTAGTGGCTTGGTGGTTCAAGTTTGCAAAAGTGGTATACTAAAGTCTCTGTAAGGGAGTTATCGGATAGCCACCGTAGCGATATCTTCTAGCTTCGGATTATTCTTCTGCTTTTGCGCTAAAATCCATTCTTGGGTTCCTCGGTGCCAGTTCAACTCTTTCTTCTCAGTGAGAGGCTTTCAGCACCTTACTTTAATAAGTCACAGCATAACAGGAATAGAACCACTTGAATGAAATCTTATATAATAAATCAATCAAGAAATAGTTGTTGTGGGAAGGAAATCTAGAAATCAAGTAGAGCAAGAGTCGAGGTCAAGTAAAGGCAAGGAAGGGAGACAAGAATGGACTTCCAAAGTGACTAAAACCCGTGTTTTTAGATAGCAAAGCCATTTCCGCTAATAGCGAGGTCCATTCTCATGATCGATTTATGTTTTCCCGTCTTTTTTGATAGCAAATGGATAAAGTGGTCGACTCTCCTTCTTAAGCTTCTATTCCGTCTTCTGATCTTGGGTGTTAGAGATTCAAAAGCTTGTATATATAAGGGCAAGTCTCTTTCCCTCGTACGGGCTCCTTTCGGAATGGAGTTTTCTACTTTTTCTAATTGAATATAAGAAATATAAGAAATGAACTACTAAGTATAAGAATTGGGTATTAGAATAGTAGCATAGATATAGGCAATTAACCAACCAACCCAGATTAGTCACAAAAAAGGGATTCCATTCGAGTGGCGCGGCAGTCCGAATCCCTTTAGAACCCCTCGTTGCTTGTTCCGAGTAAACTAATTCCATCCTCCTAGGCCTAGGCAAACTGCTTCTATTCCCGCTTCTTTTCAGCACTTACTAACTTCTATAAGAAAGATACACTAACTTACTTCTATAAGAAAGATATAGGATTCGACCCGAAACTACTTCTTTATAAGATTCAACAAGACGACAAGCTACTACGATAGGCCTCTACTCGGAAGGAAACTAAGGGAATTTCCACTGATGAAACGAGGGGTGCCGACCGCAACTCTGGTATTTCTCTTTCTCGCCTCTCTCTCCTCATTAGGACTCTATTTCTTTTATACCGGAATTAGGCTAATCTTTCAACCAATAGCGCATGCATTTCAACTACTATAGTTACTGAGCCAGATCCCTACTTCTCTTCTCGGCTTTACTTAAGTATTCCTCCCATTCCTCTTCTCTTGTATTGCAACTCCCGTTAGTGCTTCCTTGAAAGTACCAGGTCAAGTGCCAGTGAGAGTGGAAAGGGAAGTTCAGAGTCTTGGCTTTGAAGCGGGCAGTTAAGAGTTCGGATAGCTGATGGAAAGAAAGTGTGTTTGCTCGTGGTTCTGCTCCTCGTGGTACTGCTCGTTAAGTCTAGTTAAGTTGGCTTTGCCGGACTGCCGCATCAGCTTGACTAATTGGCTCCTGCCGCAACACGACTGACGCGTAACATTAGTTTCCAGACTGCCGCGACACGAGCTACGCGGAACGAGAACTCCTGCCGCTAGGGACTCGCTACCGCTTTTAACTCGCTAACGCTTTTAACTCGCTAACGCGCAACAACTGACGCGCCACGAGAACTCCTACGCGGAACTAGAACTCCTGCCGCGTAACATTAGTAGTTACTTGCCTCCTTGTCGTCTTGTCTGCTTGTTCATTAGTAGTGGCTTGTTCATTAGTAGTTGCTTGGTTAGTAGTGACTTGCCTCCTTGTCGTCTTGTCTGTCGGCTTGTCGGCTTGTTTAGCAGTTACTTGGCCCTACGCGGAACATTATACGTTCCTTGTCGTCTTGGCCCCTTACCTGTAAACCACTTTTTGCTTTAGCTGACACCACTTATTCCTTTCCTTTCTGTCCCGCTTGCTGTTTAGAACTTGGATGAGGCTTCAGATCCATCTTTGGCTTGATACTATGATTTTGATCCAGTTATTGTTGTTAGTGCTCCATCTGATGCTGACAACTTCACCTCTGATTCTGGAATCACTTTTTATCGAATAGCGGATGCAGTTACAGGTTTCAATTCCTGGAACAGAGCGAACCCCTAATCCAAGTCTTATGCTTATTCCCTTTCGGGTAAATTCTTACTTTAGAGTTCAAGTCGGGTGCTAAGGCTAAGCAAAGTGAAATTCCAAATTAGACTGTTTGACAAGGCCCAACAAGTCCAGTAAAGCTCCTTACTCTCCAACTGATCTTGTTCCGGGTGCACTTTCCAGTTGCCGAAAACAGGGCATCTTTTCCTGCAATCAGATCTTCCGTTTCCGTATCGGGTTCGAGTGTAATCGAAGTGATAGTTGAATCGTATAAATATAAATAAGATCATTTCAATCTAACCTTAGCAACGGGAGTCGATTCTTAAAGTATTGTTTCTTTGGGCACTTTTTTGTTGTCTACGATAGGGTTTACTGCCTGAACCCTTATGTGGCGGTATGGTTCCTATTGTCTATCAAATGGAGCAAGGAGCATTAATTAAGACGCAAGCTGTGTTTGTTGTTTTCGTCTTCAAGTGTAGTTCGATCAAAAGAAAACAAGAAGGATAAGATACAGGTGAGTAAGCGGTTAGGTAACAGTCGTCTTCTATCGGTAGTGCTCGATACGATAGATTCAATTCATTATTAGTAGAATGGAGTGGAGGCACAGTTCGATCTAAGGCAGGATAATTAGCAAGGGCAGCGTAGGTGCCAGCTACAGAAGAATCAGCAAATGAAAGGAAGTCGGCAAAAACACAGGACTTATGAATAGGAGAGAGGTCATTTATTGGCCAAAGTAAGGTCGTGGAGAGCTCCTTCGGACCCTTACTTAATTAAGGCTGATTGCCTTGACTTAGAGTACTGAAGTAGATTGATTTCCAGTTCGATAATCTGGAGTAAGAGGAAATTATCCAAGAGAAGAATCCGTTTCATCATCTAGAATAAAGTCACTGGTCACCTAAACCTTACTGCGCTTGTTGAAACCCAACTCAAGACTTCTTACTCTTAAAACAGCATTGCTTACTCCGGACTCTGAGGCAGAAGAGAACCCCGGAAAGTCACCTCACTCACCCCGAACAACAATAATCTAATAGAATATATAATCTAATAAAATACATGTGTGGCGCCCAAGCCTCTCCGCTTTATTACTTCTTTCTTTATAAGCTCTCTGATATCTTACTATCTTCTCTTCTTTATATTACAAGATTCGAACCCGACCCGTAATCCACTGAACTTGCGGAAGCGCTTTATACTGTTCTCTCATATGCTTCAAATCTGCTCGCCCTTACTTTTCACAGGCAATTCGAGTTTGCCAATTGTTTGAGTGGAATATCTAAGGTATTGGAGTCTTCCCTAATTCTACACCCGGGCTCACGTAAGCTAAAAACCATAATTTATACTCTGTTAGCGCAACCTGACTATCAACGAGAAAGTATTCATTTCATATATATCCTATTGAACGCCTGGAAAGAGTAATCTAAAGTCAAGTCAAGTCACTTATTGCTGAGACATATTCTATTATGATATATGAAGACATATTCTATTATGATATATTCTATCATTCTATTAAGACTTCTAAATCACAACTTCTAAATCACAGGTATAGGGCAACCTCTGAAACAATCACAGAACCTATTTCCTCTCCACGAGGTCAAGCGCCAAGAACAGAAGGATACTTAGGACATTATTTATCGCCAACACCAACACGAAAAGATTCAACTAATTAACTAATAGCATAAGAAGGACATAATCCAGGTTAAGGGCAGGGGCACGAAACACGAAACAAGAAGATATAACCCTGAATTCAAGTATAAGAGGCCTAATCATCAACTGCTTTCCTCTCCTTCTTAAGAGCTTTAGCCTGACTTTCCTCTACTTTGATTATAGGCGTAACACATAGGTTATACTATAATAACAAGAATGATTATTAGCAAGCAAGGCCGGGGATGCGCCAGAGATATACTTATTCTTCTTCAATAGCATTTGATTTCAATAGCACTAAGGTTTATAGAGGGCTAAGGAATGTCGGGCTACCTCGAAATAGGATGCACAGGGCTGTAAGCCAGACTTCTAGGCATGAGTGCTATAGAGCAAGCAAGGGAATAAGTAATTCAAGTTCATGTCGACGAGGCAAGCGATTCAATTCCATCTTTGACTTCTGCTTGCAGTGTTTGTCTTTTTGACTTAAATCTATATCATGTACTTGAAATAAAAGATTCCAAATAGTCTTTTACTTTCGCATTGGTAGCGGTAATATTCTGTATGAGGGGGTTTTTTTCTCCAAAATGCCTTTCATGAAGGGGCTTTCTCAATAATCCTGTTCTGTACTCTTTGTGACTCGGCCTCTGCGCTTGAAGGATTTCATTCATTATTAGTGGACTGCCCTACAGCGCGGTTGAGAGTTAAGTATCTTTGGGAGGATTCTGCTCCTGCAATTCAATCTAGCCTTCCCTTCTGTGATAGAATCAATTCCTATCTAGAATATATGTGCTCTATATGGCAATTCATGAGTTGCTTGTTGACTTCCTTATTATAGAAGATAAGGTACTGTTAGTAGCAGTGCCAGGTTGAAAGCAAGGGTGGTAATACCCATTCTAGCTGATAGTAAGACCTATTGCTAGGAAAGATAGATTGAATCGGGCAATAAGAATAATCATATTCTCAGTGGATTGTACTAATCCAGTTCTCATATAAGTAAGTAGATAAGTGATTGTATTAATCGTAGAGTTAAAGGCAGTAGGAGCTGTTTGAGCATTCATATCACTATACAATATGTTTGATCATTTAGTAGAATCAGTTGTCTCATTAGAATATTTTAGAATAGTTTATTTGCTTGCAGTGTAGTTTAAGGTAGTAGTGCCGGTTTGAAGTGAACAAGTAAGGATGGTAGTCAGCAGGGCGGGGTTCCAGATCATTATTTAAAGAATCCGGGGTAGGTTAGATAGCCTGAGAAGTGGGCTAGCGAGTAAGAAGATAACTAAGAAATAATAAGTTACAACAGTAGTCGTAAGGATACATCGGTAGGCAAGAGTAGTCGTAAGGACACATTGGTAGGTAAGTCAGAATGAGCGACTACCCTCCCTATTAGATCCAGCTCAACAACTATAGTGCTTACAAGAATCGAACTAGGCAAACCGAGCCGAGCCTTACTACTCTGACTATGGAAATAAGCCTTATTCACTAGTGTATCGTCCTACCACTACTTACTTGAAAACGGAAATCCACCACCGAACCTAGATCGGGCCTGGTAGCTTAAGTCTGAAAATACCTTCTCTCGTTCTTTGACTCCCCTTTGCAAGTCAGCTTTTCCTTACTTTTCACTTGCTTTCTTTGAAACTCAAATAGTGCCCCCGGAGAGACTTTCTCTTATGTATACAAGAAAGGGTTGAACTAGTGCTTCTGCTGCTTTAACTCGATATAGGGAATCGGACTGCTCTCCCTAATCAGAATGGAATTGGAAGACATAGGAGACGAATTCGGTTTGCAAGAAGGAGCTAGATGAGCCTCATTCTGGTATAACAGGTATCACGGGAAAGAACAAGAATGCCAAAAACCATGCTTAAGTTCCAAAAACCAAATAGAGGTTGTCGCAAGGCAGTAATAACCTTATTTGTTAACAATCTATCTTGTCTGGCGGTTATACGTTACTTGTCGGTAACTCACTGAGTATTTGAGTTCTGACTTTCATTATTGTAATACGTAGTTTCTGTCTTTTTTTTATACTCATTAGGTGGTAGCTTATGCCTTTGATTCCCTGGGCGCACACTAAGCATTCCACTCCTTTGTCTAAGCCCTAAACTCCCCTTTCTGACCCGACAGCGGAACTCGCAACTTCAACAAGAAAGGATTCAGATTCTCTAGTGAGTGACTTCACTCTACCTTTCTTACCTACCGAGCCTACCTAGACTCCTGGCACAGCTAATTCTTTAGCCAATCATATTTATGCTTGCCTCTAGTAGTCCAGCTCCTTAAAGTAGTGGTCCAGAGCCATAACAGTGTTTTTAGCCATACATATGAAAGTAGTTCTGGTTTGATTCTGTAGTTTGATACCTTCCGTAGTAGCATGTCTCTTTGACTACTTAGTTCAATCAAGTTGAATTCTTTGATTACGGGTCGGGAGCTCACACTGCTTCCTCTATCGTAAATGACTGAACTGCTTCTGCTCGAACGTCTTGCAGCTTCCTCACAGATTCTCGAGTCCCAGTTTCTTCTCTTTATTCCGTCCTGCTTCTGTTGGGCCTAGTTCTTCTCTTTCTACAGCATCCGCTTTAGTTAGATCCTTATTCCTCACCTTCATCTGATCTTTCAACTTCAACTCAACTTTCGCACTCGTAGTGAATCGAGAGACTAGGCAATTCAATTGAACCACAAGACCTATATCCCTATAATGACTTGCCCTTCCACTTGCAACTGACTTGAGCCCTCGCATTCCACAGAGGAGATTCGGCTTCTTTTCTTGATACGACAACTTCACTTGAAACTCTACCGGAGCTGTTGAAAAACATTCCTTTGTAAGGCAAAGAAGTAACAAAGGGTGCGGGTCGGGTTTCACTCAAAGGTAAGAGAGAAGCGGACAAGCGCCCACCCAATTGAGTAGACAACATTTGAATGCTAGTTTCCTTACTATGACTTAGTTTCAAGAGCCAGATAGGAGCTAGGTACTCGAGATAGCGATATAGAAGTCGAAGCAACTAGAATAGAGAAGAAGATAGATAGGTATTCCAACTCAATACTCGAAATTCCTTCCCATGCCTTAACCTTACTTTAGAACTGCCTCTTAATCCCACGCTAACACCTTATTTGAGAACTTTCACTTGAGTAGGATAAGATTCCAGAGCAGTTTCAAGATCGGGCATATATCTATAAGGAATTAGAGGTAAGGGGCAGAGTCCCTGTCTTCATGGCAACAAGCTAACCGACGCACAGAGACAAGCGGATAGTTCACTTTTGAGTAGCGAGATTTAGATAAAAAAACTGAATTCTTTCCACTCTAATTCCCCTTTCGCATGTTGTACTTACTGTCGACAACACCGATAGATGACACTCAGGAGTTAGTAAAGGTGCTTGGACCCGGCTGTAGATCTTGTTCCTGGACCTGGCAAATACTTGTTCCTGTTAACGAGAGGGCTGGGCTGTTCTTATTCCATTCCATTCTTATGTCAAATAAGGGGTTTCCTCGGTGCCAGTTCAACTCTTTCTTCTCAGTGAAAGATATTGGTGAACTACACTTTCTCCTTTCGAATGAAACAAGCCAGCTCATTCTTCGCTACCCTCTTCAACACCTGCACTGGATTGATTGTATGCCGCTGCTTTCCCTCGAACACAACTAATGTTGCGCGTCAGTTTCGCTACCCTCTTCAACACCCTTGCCCACCTCAGTACTAGAAAAGAGGCTTATGATGAAACAAGAACTGGTACCTATCATCTACCTCGATTCTTTCAACAAATACAACAAAGACAGATGCTACGGGTAAACTTATTATTAGTAGTAAACTCTACCATCAAGGGAAGCAGCCCTTAAGTGAAATGCTGAAGGAGAGGCCTAATACCGGTAGTACTACTGTCAGTCAGAAGGAGAGGCCAGCTCAGTTCTAAAGTCAGGTTAAGGCGCGAGTATTGCAACAAAGCCTTTACTTGATTTCTCTTCTGCCCCGAACTAAACTGAAGCGAGATCTCTTCTAGCCGCTGGCGTGGACATTCGATTACTATCTTCAAGGGGAGCTCCGGGAAGAAAAGAATAAACAAGTAACCGGTACAACAAGAAGTGAGTCACCCGTCTTTGAAACGGACTCTGGCCCTACCCCTTTATTTGTCTTAATTGACTCTATCGAACGCCTTGTAAAGCTGTTCAACAAATCAATAAGGAATTGATTGAATCTCCCTCTATTGTCCATATAACACATAGTAAATGGATGCTTCACTTGAACACTGGCACCTCTCTCGTCGATAACGCAGGAATTCTACTCGTATTCATTAAGTAAAAGCAGCTAGATTACAGGGGAATGTCAATTGACTTAGACACAAGCGACTCTGATCCTTATGAAACACAATCATATCAATCAGGGCATTCTATACGGTAACCAGATGACGAAAACCAGACTTGCTACAGGCAACATACGTAAGCCTTAGAACAAAGCACTTGCGCTGTTACTTACATTCCTCAATGATATGATATATATAAAAGAGAATATGGAAATGGAATTCAAGCTTACGTAAGTAGGGCCAAACAGTGTCAGTTAGGATGCAGGCGCTAACGGAGTGTCCAATTTCTATCTTCTTATATAGGGCACATATGCTCAATTCATATTTCTGTTTGACTCGGGGTAACAAGAAACAGAACAAGCAATACTTTATTATCGAGCGAGCTACGTTTGTAAATACACTCACTCTTTGGCTTTTGCTTTTACTTCACTTTCTTTTCCGCGGGCAGATGATTCTATTGGAGACTACTTGAGAACTGGAACTCGTATTGAACCACCGCTTGCTGTTGATCCTAATTCTTTTGAATCAAAACCTCGAACTGGCACTGAATATTCTTATTCCAGAGTCGCCTTAACCGCTCAGTTACACTTTTGCACACCAGCACCAGTATTTTCTTCTTCCACAAGAACGAAACTATGCTTTACTCACACAACATCTTCTTTGGCTTCTTTTCCTAGAACTTGAGCTGGACATTATACTGCTTACTTTGGAACTGCAACACCAGATTCACTTATAGCAACTGCTTACTTTAGCTGACTTACTTTCAACTAAAGCATCTGATTAAGATTCTGCTTCCAATCTTGCTTCTTTATAATCATAATATGAAACAGGAACAGGCAATTCATAAGCTTCTCAAAATCCTTCCTAAGATCCAGCTCTTGTTTCTGCTGATGATCTCTACGACTTGACTCGCACACAAACGGACTCTCTTTAAGCTAGAACCGCTCCGTGAACCCCCCGATTTCCTAAGCTTACTAGTTCCGTTTCTGGTTCAGCTACCTATCCGTTTTCTTGCTCCACTCTATCTAATGTAAGTGACACAATAACGTCTCCCTTAGACTTAGATACAATAACTTAACTCTTAGACCCGGTTGCTTGAAGACCCGATTGCTGTTAATAGACTTCCACTGTTGATTCTTTCGTCGCCAACACAAGTACCCTATACTGAAGCTACAGAAGAGAAGGAATTTAGGTTCCCTTGCTTGTTCATCTCGAAAACATCAATTCTATTTAGAACTTATCTTATGTATTTATGTATCTTATGCGCATGCTCCATCATTAAGTAAAAAAACACCCTTCCAGTTAGCGTTGAAGAAAGAAGGGAAGGCAATAGCAATAATCCAGGCAAGCATAAGAAGCTTGAATTGATTTTAGTCTATCAGCTTGCCCGACCTCTATAGCCCGATCTATACTCTAAGTTAAGAATTTCACTGCGGCCATTCTGTTGATAAAGCTAAAGAAGAAATAGGGAATAGTAATCTCTATTAGTTTGAATAGTCATCTGAGTGTGAATAGTAATATCTATGAGTCTGAGTAGGAAGATCTATGAGTTGGAGAATAGAGTTGAATAGGTAGTTGGGGAACCTATGCGTTAAGTCATCAAACGGGGATTCTAGATCGTAATAAAACCGCAGTGAAGGTTAGTGCCGATATGAGTGATTAAAGGTTAGTGCCGATATTATCTTATGCCGATATTCCAGTAGCAAGTCGTTCTTCAAATGGAGTTCGGATAGCCTTTCTTTGGATCTAAGTGTTTTAAGGTATAGGGGAGTTCCTTTCTTCATCAGCTTACGGAGTGTCGCACCTTACCCTCCGTTTCGGAGTTTTCTTCCACTCTATTCTCTTCCACAAGACAAGCTTAGCTACGCGAGATAAAGAAGGCCTTTTGTTTGAACCGGAAGGAGGCAATGCTGTGTTAGGCAGAGCCCATTCTATTAGTTGTTTGTCATGCAGATGAAATGGTTGTTGTGCAGGATTCAATTAATACTTCTGAGTTTAGGGGTTTGAATATGTCGCCAAAGGGCCTTATGTCAGTTCTGAGCCGTTAGTTTTGGAGTTTAGGAGGTACCTTTATTTAGCTTACTTTAGGTTTCGGGGCGGGGTGCCCAGCTTACTTCAACAAGTAGGGGATGGGTAGGGAAAGCAATGCCTCAGCCTCTGAGTAAGGAGTTGAATGACTCTTGCCGGAGTGAGGAGTGTAATTACTATCTTCCTCTCTAAATCATATGCGAGTGACTATAGCGTTAGGAGCAGTTCTTCTATTACCCGCTCAACCCTCTGATTCAATTTGGTTTGCGCTCCTCCTATAATAAACATTCTTTGCTTTGCTTGTTTCTTTCTGAGATCTTAGCCTTACTTATCGGTTAATGCAAGATAGAGAGTAATATTGAAATTAATGAGTTGCACTAGGCTAAAGGGAAGTTGGGTCAACAAGCCAATCAGAAGCGGTGCGGTATCTCGGGGAAGAAGAAAGGGAAGGAAGCAGGATTCCCCTATTAATATTAAGCTTTATCAACAAGTAAGATAATTGAGCTATACTGCTGATGAGAATGGGTCTACTTACAACTAAGAACCGGACTGCTTACCCTCAACTACACTCCCTATAAACAAACTAATCCAGCTTATGAAACAAATAAAGGTGCTTCAAGCCTATTTTACTCTGCTCTACCGAAGTGGTGGGTGTTGGGAATAAAAGAAGTACCTATGGGTCATGAATGCAATTAAAGAGTACCTATTGGTCTCGCCTAATACTTTCAAGATGGTTTCTATCGTGTTTCGGTTCATTAATCTTATACATCCAGGGTCAAGGGAAATCCATAATCAAACTAGAAGGGCTCATTAATCTTACAGGGTCAAGGGCAGCGAAGAAGAAAACCCATCTTGCCTCACGAAAGGCTCTTCTAATGCCATTTTGATTAAGAACTGTGTGAGCTCCCTAACGCACAACTAGTAGTCCAATTCCTATTCTTTAGAGGCAGACTCAGAACTCGGCCGCTAACACTTATTGTTGTTGTTGCGGGATAAGGTTATGCGGATACAGCAGGAAGCAGTTCCTCAAGTCGAGAATCAGCAGTTTCCGTTTCAAGATAAGTTAAAGTAAAGCACCATATTAGCCATTTTCTTAATTGAACATAGGTTAAAGTACTCGAAATCGGGGTGGGTTTAAAGCCTTTCAAGAGTGGTGGTCGGCCAGAGGAATAATTAGCCAGGTATGATAGATATGGGTAACCCACCATGCGCCATTGGAATACCTTATGAAATTCTGCATTATCCAAATATGAATTCTAAAGATGCGCTATAGAGGAATACCAAAAAACCGATTCTTCTGTTGATAAGGCTCCAGATCAGAATCTTAGAACAGGAGCTGGAACTAACGATTCTCGTCGACAAACTGATTCCGAAAATATGGACTTGCGGGACAAGCTGCAATGGCTAACTCACTACTTGTTTCTTGTTCTCAATCCGGAATTGATTCTTGCTCTAGTTCTCGTAACAGGAGCTCACTAACGCCTTATGTAAGTAAGTTCCTTCCTCTTCTTGCTTTTTTAATAGAAGAAATATACTTGTTTATACGTGTCTTGTCTGGCTGTCTGCGGCTACGTTACTTTGATACTTCTCTGCTTATCCGACTTTGTCTACTGCCTTTGTCTACTTGTCTACCGGAATTAGTAAAATGGGAATGAATTGCACTCGGCCCTTATCTGTGTTTGTTGTTTGCTACTCAAGAATAAGAGGTGAAGCTGTCAACCCAACTAGTAACAGAACTGGAACTGGGGCAAGCAAGAACAAGAGCAGAGCTACTGGGGTTTGGTGAAAACTGATTGTATGCCGCTACCGACCCGACCCCTTAACTACAAACATGGGTTATACTAGATAATCTCCCTTCCCACAACACCCCTTTCGCCTTAACCCGGGGGCAACTATGACATCCAACTTTCTTACCTACCCATCAAACCCATCCAAAAGTACTGTATTCGAGGGAAAGCAATTGCATCAACCCCGGCAGCCTCTCTTGGCGGTAACTCAACTTCTTGTCCCGAGGAAGGGAAGGTAGAAAACACGGAATACTCTTTTTCTGGGGTCGGCCCCTAAAGCAAGGGCAGCGAAAATGAGCTGCCCCTATGAAATTCTATCTTTATAAAGGATAACTTATGAAACTTGAAAGGCCCCGCTCCTGCCTTTAAGAATATGGTTGACTTACTTTAGGATAGTTTACATACCCAGACTGCCGCTACACATTATAAGTTGCTTGCCGTAGTGTCTTGGCGAGTGAGGAGTTTTGTTCGCCCCTGTGCTAATGTAATGTGTGCTGGACTTGTTCCGTGTGTGTCTTTACAAGGTTCCATACCATGTCAATGTAAGTGAGATTTGATGAAAAAGTAAACAACAAGCAATGGCACAACAATAGCTTATAGGAGTGCTGCGTAAGGAATATGGTGTGTTAGGTTACCCCGAGAGTGACCTGGCCAGAGTTTTCTGATCCGCGAACAGGAACAGTCAATTCTCCACGAGACTCAACTTCAAAAGTACACACCCCGCTGTCAACCTTTCTTCTCTCGTCTCAAGACCCATACTAAGATAAGATGATTGCTAATGTACTAATCGCTTCAGAACAGAAAGAAGGCTTCTTTCTTAAACGGATAAAGAACAGAAACTGAAAGACAACTCAGGCAAAGAACGAACTCGTTTCCACCACACCGGCAAACTCAGTTAGCGCAGAAGAGAACTCCTTACGCGCAACTCAAACATCACCAGATCCATTGAACTTATTTGCTTTTTGATCTCTTCCACTATCAGCTCTCGCACCGCTAACAGAACGGTTATTGGAGTTTACAGGGGTAGGTGCCCATCTTCTTTATTACTTTCCATGGGTAGGTAGGTTAGGTGCCTAGATGATGGATTCACGTTTCGAGTCCGGAGTTTGCTTACGTTCAATAAGCGGTAGCGCAACGAGTAGATCCAGTCGCGCTGATTCTTTTCTTTACAACTGATTCTTATACTTGTTGCTGGAACGACACCAGTCAAAGATGTGAATTGAGTCGACCTCTGGCAGGAATTCTTACTTTCTATTCATATTTCTATGTATCAGATAGGAGATTTGTCTACTTGGCCTACTCCTCGAATTATGACTTAAGAGTTGGATTACCCATACGAGTACTTCTACTTATGAGTTGGATCCCCTCTCTGGTGTTGATGTCTCTATTCCTTTTTGTTGGTTGGGTTGTATTTTATTCTACTAGTTGGTAGTTGTAGTCCATTTGCGAGGAGCTCTATTCTGAGATCGGTGCTTCTAGTAGTGATGGTTGTCTTAGGCACTGAATAGTTAATCAATATGTAAAGGATATAAGTAAGATGAAGTATTGAATGCCGGGGTCGCTTTTTCGTTTTAAACGGAATGGAAGTAAGCAATAGTAGGCTCGTAAAGCTGGTGAGTAAGGCCTGGACTGCTTAGTGAAGTGAATAAGGCTTTTACAACTTTGTTTCGTTCTATTGCTTTCGAGTTGGATTACTTGCTTGTGAGTTTGATTCACGGAGTGCAAATCTGTTACTACTGACTCCTAAGCATTAAGCTGGGAACTCCAATCTGATCCCCCTTGCTTTCAAACTAAAACAATGCCTTCTATTACCTTGTCTTAGAATACGGAATTGAAACCGATGCTTAAAAACTACACCCCCCGCGAATAAGAATACTAATACTACTGGAAAGAATGGAATCGCTACTAAAAAGACAGGAACCCAGGCATAAAAGAATGGACTATACTACCTGATACCACTGCCTAGCCATACTTTATCCATCTCATAATAGAGAATCAAATAAGTAAGTGAAAGAGTTGGGCTGGCTAAAAGATAGACTGAACCAAGAGCACCGGAACTCAACTCAAAATAGGCAATTGGGCTAGTGTTTCTAATATGGTAACTTGAACTGCAGAGTGAAAGCCATAAGTACAAGAATCGATCTATCAGATAGGACCAAGTACCCTTACACGAATAAAAGTCAGTGTCGCAAGGCGCATCGCATCGTCAGTAAAGCAAGAATAAGAAAAAGGTTGTTCAGATCCAGGTGCAGTAGCGAAAGAATGGATAGACGGGTTGATAGAAAGGATCGGAAGAGTGTGGAGTTGGGAGTTCCAGTGTGAAGCTAGCGAGTTAGGCTCGGACAGCGATAACTGAGTCAGTTGAAAAGCAAGGATCATGGGAAAAACACCTCCTCTGAGTGGGCAGACTTGAGGTAAAAGGAATTGTTGTTTGAAAGTCAGAATAATATAAGACAGAGGCGAAGAGTCATGAGTCTAATAAGTAGTAAGATTGCACCCAGGAATACTGTATACCGGGCAGCGCTATAAGACCTATAAGCTCTTTAGAAAGAATAGAACCCGATAAGCAACTAGACGCCAAGCCAAGCTACGTATAGATAATATTCTATATGAAAACCCATTCGAATATCGGTGAATGGAATACCTAATTAAAGAAGTCAATAAACTAAGTAAAGTAAGGTAGTAAGAACCAATACAAGGAGAGGTGGATTTCATCACTTATCTCTCTCGCATTGCAGCACTCCCTCCCTTCCCGCTTGCATCAACACAGGAACTTAACCGTACTCAGTAGCTGTGAAATGTATTGAATAAAAGCAAGTCATTATTGAATCAGAGAATGGATTCTCAGTATTATAGCATCAGAAGGAATTGATCCAAGGGAAGAAAAAGAGAAGGAATGCCCGTTTCAAGTCATAGGGTTCAATAGGAAAGAAAGAAATCAGAAAAGGGTATTCATCCAGCGCATCAAAGAAAGAAAGAAATCCAGTGCAATAAGACCTCCCTTACTGACATCTAATCTTGCTTTTACCGAACTCGAACCTCTTTGCTTGTTTCTTAGCCTACCGATCCTGTCTTTAACTGTTACTACCATATCTCTGACTCTGAAACTGTTAACTCGGATCTTGCTTGACTTTAATGAAGAGTTGGGCTGGACCTAACAACTAAGAAAGAAACTCGTGCTTATAGGGCTTACCCACTTAACTGGGAATGAAATCAGTGCTGGAAGGGATGATACTGCTACTATAAAGAATTAACTAATGCCCCTTGTCATTAGCCGGAGAGCGGCCCTGCCGCGACACGTAATAGCAGCACTTTAGCGTAACATTAGTAGTTACTTGGCCCTACGCTACACATTAGCGAAAATCTGCCTAGACACTAGTTGAATTAGCTGACGCGACACGTAATAGCAACACTGCCGCGTAACATTAGCAGTTACTTGGCCCTACGCGGAACCCGAACACTACTGACGCGTCACGAGTTCACTGACGCGACACATTATA